>NJRP01000398.1:147953-167263 GCA_003063835.1 Aphaenogaster floridana
CTCTATTAACCTGAGGAGGATCGTAATTCACGATCGAAACGTCGTTTTTAATGTAACATCTTTAATAAATTGCCAGACACGTCGAATACATTTTCTTTAATTTATTGTTTAATTGACTGGCGAAGAAACTACCATCTCTTGTTTCATAATAAGCATATTGGACGCGTGGCTCCGTATAAAAGTGATTGACTTGTAGTCGGCAGGTATCAAATTCGATCGTGAGTTATTCCTCATTCCATATATATATATGTATATCTCGGTTCTAAGAGGTTGAATTAAAGAGTTAAACGTTTTGAATTAAAGAGGTCATTGTAAAAGTTATATAGGTCATATTAGATAAAAGTGATAACAACTTAATTTTTTTACAATAATCTTCGAAGATAAAAAAACAATTTTAACTACAAAACACTGGCTATTAACGGCTATAAAGGAAAGGAAAGAGAAAAAGAAATGTAGTACTTTCCCAGAAAATGTATTTATTTTCCCAGATAGCAGAATGACGTCAAAAGATGAAGTGACGTCTATTGGTGTCTAAGGCCGGTATTCATAGTCGATTCTTATATTTAAGACCGTCTTAAGTATTGTCTTGAGATGTCATCAACCAATCACAGAGCCGTATTACCATCTTAAGACATTACTTGAGACGGTCTTGAAATAGGATTCGACTATGAATACCGGCCTAATAGATATTAAAAGATAAAGTGATCTACTGGTGTCTAATAGATGTTACTATGTCGTCTTTTAACGTCACTCTGCTACTTGGATTGGGAATTAATATTCTTCTTCTTTTAATTCATGTTATGTATCTTCTGTTGCAGCTTATTTATGTACTGTATATAATCAAAGCCTAAAGTTCTTCAGATGATCCAAGTTGAAAAATTTTATTTTAATGTATATTGAAAAAGAGAGAGATTCATATTATTTTTTCCTACTATTTTTTTATATTTCAATGTGGCTGCATTGATGAAAGAAGAATCTCAAATTACAAACTTGTTAAATTGTTCAAAATATTTCACACGTTGAAATTTTCATTGATTGATGATAACCTTTTGTTACCTACCATTTCCATATATAATCCATATTTAAACCTGGCCGCTCAATGTCTGCTGGCCAAATGTAGAAGAATTTCAAATTACACACTTGTTTAATTCTTCAAAATATTTCACATGTTGAAATTTCTGTTATTGACGGGAATCTTTTGTTACCTACCATCTCTCCATATGTAGTCTATATTAGAGATTCTCTAGTAAGGAATCGGAAAATCCGCCGGATACGCCGCCATTTGAGGGTCAGAAGCAATCCCCACGCGATTGTAACAATCGTGAAAATGCAAAAGGCAGTTAATTTGGTCAGAAAAAAATTTTTTCCCTACTCGGCGATTCTTCTGATGCAAAAAACTTTTCTCTTCGATTACACATTGAAAATGTCAAAGCCTTCAAAAGCTTGGCGCACACTTTTCGAAGCACGGAAATGTCCCTTGGCTAATCCGCAGCCTGTTGACGCATTGTCTCTTACTAGAGAATCCCTAGTCCATATCTGAACCTCGCTGTTCGACGCCTGACTGGCCAAATGTTATCAAAGATCACAATACAACCCTGACAATCCTTGGTAATCAAATTATAATAGGTTTCTTATAATAGGTTCTTATAATAGTCTCTTCTTCCTAATTTCTCTTCTTCTCTCCTCTCTTATTTTTCCTTTCTTTTTATGTTTTTTTAGTCTGTGAGAATGCGTTTGCTATTTTTTCGAAAGGGACAGATTATAGTCGATACAAAATAGCGAAGAGATTATGCCTTAGCCAAAACTAAGCTTGCAGTCATTGTTGTCTTTAAGAAAAGTAAAAAATAAAAATTATGAATGGATTTGTTTTTTATTTTTTTAATTATTGATGTTTTCAACGTCAAATATTATTACTAAAAGCTATTTCAGATAAATATAAATAAACAATTAAAAAATATAAGATATATTTCTATTTCTCTTTTACGTATAGTAAATTCTATAATAGCATCTGCAGAGACATTTTATCACGTTTTTATACTTAAAGCCCCGAGCACTCACGTAAGTCCCGTTATTAATGCTGAGTTAGAAAAAATTCTACAATGGCAATACTAATTAGTCATCATGCGATGCTTTGAACACGTATTAAGGCTCCTGTTTCCTCACAGTAACTATGTCAAATTATGACGTCAAAGATGTCATTCAATTCTTTTCTTACAATACATCGAAATAGTTTTGTCATATATGTCATTCTCCATTTATTACATTATTGATAAAATATATCAAAAATTCTCTTTTTAAATATTATTCTCAAATAGTAAATTTAGTATGTGACCCATATTTTCAGCGAAAATTATGACAAGAAAAATAGTTATTTAAATCAACGAATTGAAAATAGTCTTCGGTATATTTTACCAATTTATATTGCCCGTTAAATGTGTGGTAAAATGAAAAAAAAAAGTTATTTTATTTTGATATGTATTAAAAAAATATTCATGTTATTTCTTTCATGCTATTATCTTTTTATATTTCAATTATTTTATATTAATGAAAGAAAAATTTTAAATTACAAACTTATTTAATTGTTCAAAATTCACCTGTTATCAGAGCATATAAATTAAACCAAAAAATTGAAAATACAGAGTATTAGTGTATCAATTTATATCATCAAACAAGTATAGTCATATATGTATAAATATATAGTCATATAAATATAGTCATTTCATTAAAAGAAAGCTTAGGTTTCTAAAATGTTTCTAAAGGTACAAACTATATTTTACAAACAAAACAAAGTGTTCATGGTATACTACTGGTACTTTCATAGAAGAACTGTGGTGGGAAAAGTACAGATGATAACGACGATTAGATGCAATTACATTCGTTACTACCGTACGCTTATTAGATGACTGTTGGTTAGTCATGGGATTTCCAAGTCGATATTATCCGATATTATTCGAACATGTGGCGACTACTATATGCACTTAACTACTATTTTTTGATCATTTGCTTACTGGAAAAAAATTTCTCAGTTTGATCAAATGTTCAATTATACAAGTATTATTTAATCGAATGTTTATTTATCTGCAAATGCCGTTATTAGTATTCGCTGTATTGATTGACGTGTAATATTCGCAAGTATATCGCAAGTATAGCAGCAATAATCAACAATAACAATGCAAGAGTCACGTTTGGATCACGAGAGTAGCATTAATTCTGAGAAGCTTTTATTTTATCAACTTAATTTATCCTGCGGCAAGTCGCGACTAAGTTTTAAGTACAGACGCCTGTGTGATGTCATGCCTGAATTATTTAATTTCTCAGTACGATGCACACAGATGACAAACAGCCGTGTATGTTCCAGGAAAGATTCTTTCATCGTGAAATTTTATCGGCCATTATGATGTCACTGAATGCCGAAGAAGAAAGAAAGGAAAGATTTTGCAATTGGTAGACTACATATGTATATACATATATTACAACATTATTTAATGACGATAATGAAATTGAGTACCTGCGATTCAATTTTACCAAATGTTCGGAAATTTTTTTTAACAAAATATTTTCCAAATTTATGTCAACGCTTTTTTAAAGTGACGAAAAATGTTTTATATTACGCATGTATTAAAAATAGTCTTTCGATCGATAAACTTCAAAAGTGTACGTAAATAAAATATTTTCTGTTTTTCTTTTATTATCTTCTTTATTCTATAGATGTTTCCTAATAAATTTTACAAACAAAATTAATTTTAGGTCTAATTAAGATATTTAATAATCAAAATGAGAAGAAAGAGAAAGAAAGAGGAAAAGATAGATCCGTAATTAAGGATAAAAAATAGTCCACGAATGTAATTATGGATGATATTACTCAATCAGATACATAATTATTTTTGCTCTGATAACCAAGTGTTAATATGGATGGTAACCTATATAACATATCTAGTTATGTTAAAAATATTATTGCAGGCGTTATCTTCAATATAACTCGCAGTTGCACCGTGCATTTTTCAAGTTTATTATTAACTCGAGCAGAGTAAGCGTAACTGGACGCAGACGTGGTCAGTGCGAAGTTCTTAATTGTGGCTGTCATTGTGTTTATTTCTTCACCTTGCGGTCACTCGGTTCGTCTTGCGCACTCCATTGTACTATTTTCATCTTTCGTTAATCTTTAAGTTTTGTTTTGCATTACTGCATTTATAATTCAATAGTACTTTGTAATAAATATTTTTCTTTATAAATTCTTAGAAAGACTTACTTTAGTAGGCAAGAATTAGCAAAGTCAATATGAAGTATGTGTTTCTTTCAAAATAAAACACACTTCAGTGTCGTGAATATCATTATTACACCGTTAGTTTTCCGCCAACGTATATACATATAAGGTTCATTTAAGTTTAACGCCGCGATAAAATATACACAGCATAATAGTCGTGCCGGCTGACAAGAGATGAAGGCATCGCGGTGATAAACGCATACGGCTTCATTCTGTTCTTCAGTATGCTTGTGTCGATCGTAGGCGACGGATGTACACTGTAGTGCACGCGTTCTTCTGAACTCTGCGAGTGCTCCGGACATATTAATAACGTGCGGCGGCGATTGAAACACACTATCAAACGAATAAATTTTGCTGTCGCGAAATAAATTATTTTTATTAATCCTAGGGAGTGGATTCTACCGCGTTTTATGCAAATTATTGAATTTTATAAAAAGTGAAGTTTATAGATACAGAATGCATGTGTGAAATGAGAAGTAATGAAGAATCGTTAGTGAGCCGAAGTGTAATTAAAGATGATAAAATGATATATCAATTTGTTCATATGTAATATAAAAGTTTTGGTAGTTGTGTCTGGAAGTTAAGTTATTAAGCAAGAATCATCAAAGTCAAAATGAAGTATGTTTCTCTTAAAATATTTGATAAGTTATTTATCGATAACGAACATTTAATTTCTTCATCAATAAGATTCTAAAGCTCTAGAATTATAGTAAACTGATTTTAAAAACCGCGAAATTAATTAATAATAAATGTATAATTAATGAAATCTTTAATGTCATTAAAATTACAACAGCCGAATGAAAAAAATACGAATTTTAATTTAAAAAATTGTTCATAGAGATAAATTTCAGATATTGTTCACAGACTAATTGAAAAATAAATTCTTGCTGCTCTCATGTTACACTTATTCAACAAAACTCGTACTTGTGAAGATATAAATTTGCAAATAATAGAAAGTAATCTGATTAAGTTAGATTTTATCAGATAGAGGTGAGGATTAAATTAGATTATCAATTTAATTTTATAATATCAAAATCTTAATCGAACGTATGTTTTATTGTCAAAATTTATTGAATTCTCCCTATAAAGATCGATACATCTGAAAGCTTCTTTCTGGACTGAATCAAGGTTTCCTCTTGACCTTTCTATTTTGATTTTAAAATAAAACATAATCTGCTCGTTGTATCCATTCTTGCCGCAGGACAAGAGTGCGGAAAAATGACGGGACTTGGAGACAAAAGAGCGAAAGAGAAAGAGAGAGGATAGAGGAGGTCCTCTTGTAGTTCTCTGCCTTTAGGGGGGAAAAAACTCGCCGGACAGGTTTTAAAGCGGGACAGGACCGGTGCGGGATATTTAACGTCCCCGTATGTTGTAAATCTTAAAAAATGTACAATTAGGTCTATTCCGCGAAAGCAGAAAGCTTCTCACAGATTTCGTTCGGTGTTCGATATTTTTTCCCACGGTCATACCGATCATTTGGACAGAATCTTACCCCTTTTTGCATTACGTCACATCGCAACGTGGAAGCAGAGTCAATCGAATACGAAACAAAAGAAAGAAGACATATCTCAGTGCCATTGTCTCCTATCTGACAATGAGTCCAATTGGCTGAAATACGTTTAGCATCCTCTGCAATGATTAAAGTGTTTATCCGTACAAACGCGCCGTAACGTATCAATAGCAAAGAAAGGTCTTGCGCGTTTTCAATTGACCGTAATAAAACTCCAATTATTAGAATTGTTTAAACCAGGCGCATGCGAAAGAATAATAATATATACCTTCAGCTATGTATGTAATAAAACAAACAATTCACAAAATGAAATATTTACTTTCAACAATAAAAATCACATAAACAGACGTAACATCTTCTATAATGCAATCATGGCTGCCAAACCAACATAAATGAAACAATAGAATGAAGATCACATGTCATATTTATAAGAACGTGCTGCGGTCTTTGCAAACTAAAAGAATTAACTGTAACAACTTGCCCCTTGTAACAACTAGCCCCGGTTTCCTCTATGTAAGAAACAATCTTTAGATTTCTGATCTTCAGTAAAAGGAAACGAATTCTCTATAGGGTGAAAGTGTCGATGAACTAGAAGAACAAAGAATTCGCAACAATACATGCTCTTACGAGAGAATGGTTTCTTGACGTATCGTAAAATCGATGCGAGGTGAATTGTACTATCCATGCGTTATTCGGTCAAATCATGAAGATGCGTACAAACATATAAATTGTGTGGCGATTGCATCATCACTACTCCGATCGCACAGTATTCATAAAGTTAGACGTTCGCGGAAGTACAGACATACATATACGTACACGCGTGTCCGATAGAACCGCGCAAAAACGATAAATATACATGTATCCGGAGAAGCGGATCAGTTAGCAGTGTTAGCACGGATCAAAAACAAAATAATACTTGAGATTCGCGCATTGAACTTACGAGGACGAAGCGCAAATAATTCCGCCGAAAATCGTTTGATTTCCGTGATGACGTCTATGCTGCCCGGGGAAGAGAGCAACGCGGCGAAGATGAAGCAGAAATTGATGAGGGACGCGCCTGTGAAGGAGGAGGCGAGGTCTTTCCTGAACTTCTCACGGGAGAACCTGAGCATCTCGCACTCCGACCTCGAGCAAGGATTCAACCGATCGCGGCTCGTAAAACCGAGCAGGAACACGATCCTGAGCGTGGCCGCTCTTATGGCCGCCGTTCTCTGCCTCGGCCTTCAGAGCTGGAAGCTGCTGTCGAACACGCGCGAAATCGAGCAGCTGAGAAGAGACGTCGATATTCTGAAACATCGGTTTCTGGAGCAGGATCTTATGAACGAGCTGAAGGCCTTCGAGGAACAGGTAGGTTCCTAACGAGTTGACATTAGCACGCTTGAATCTTTTCTTTCTCGCCATTCAGGAAAGAAAAGAGCAAATTAATGTTTCTTTTTATCCTACTTGCGATTTTGCCAACAATCAACGCATGTCGCAACGTGCGCCGCGACACGTGAAAATTTAAGTCATGAATGAGCCATTGAACTCTTCATATTATGTAGATCCTCACGTATCCACATAACGCAAACGTGACTTATCTCTTCGACCTTTACCGCGATCCGTCCTCCGCGATAACCTTGTTTTTTTAAAATTAGAGGAAAATAAACGGAGTGCTGGATTTGCGACTTTCCATACTGTTTTGAAAGAGCCATGCCTTTTGCATTTGAATGAAATGTAAATACAAAACGTCCCGAATTATTTTGATTTTAATGACAGATTTGTTGGCCAGGTTTCTCCTTTTTAAATTAAGAGGCAAGTTTCGTTTGAGACGACATTTGCTGTCCGATCCCGGTGAAAACGCATTGAAATCTTAAATATACGAACAAAGGGGAAAGCGTATGACAGGTTTATTGGTCAATTCTTTCTTAACTATCAATAAAGCTATAACAGGAAGGAGATGAAAGCGAGGCAGTGCTTATTGGTTGGTCCAAGTGAAAACGCGTTGATATTTATTAATACTGGAATAAGGCTGTCTTCTTATCTGCGATCATTTTGAATACCGAATGAATTTACGACTCTCATTAGAATAATCTTATCCGTCATTGAAATCATGATCAGTATCTTTTCAATATTAAAGTGGCGCTTTACAGCAAATGTTTCTCTCCTGAAGACATATTTTTTCTCCTAAAATCAAACAAATAAGAGGTCTGTTGCTCGTTTTCGAGAAAAATGCCTTCCGTAATGCTTTAAGAAATATAGTGTTGCCAAATTACATCAAAATCGAAATAAACAACTGAAATAAAACATAAAAATAAAGAAAATATGATAAACACGAGAATTCCTTAAGCATTTTCTTTGTAATTATCAATATTATTAAGTTAAATCGAGTATTATATCATTGAGGACCGATTGTTCCAACTTCTTGGTAAGTTTTACCCGACAGTTAGCATATCTTTATCTCTTTTTTAAAATTTATCTGAAAAGAAACGTAGATATGCTACCTGTCAGGTAAAACTTACCAAGAAGTTGAAACAATCGGCCCTTAGTAATAATATAATACTCGATTTAACTTATCGTGCTAATGATAAAAGTTTGATTGGTTCATCAAACGCTTTGATCGTGTATAAACACATAATTAAACAATAGGAAGATTTACAATTGAAACTGTTTCAGTAAACAGAATTTTTATCTTTACTGGGATTCCCCATTACACAGAGTATTGTTCGTGCCGTTTTTAGACGCAGCAATTACTTTAATTGTCGTCCAAATCATACCATAATTGCTTATTATTGATGCATTTCCTCGTATCGGACGTTCGTCACTAATGGACAATACCGATTTAACTATATGATCGTATAATCGCTCGACGGAAGATTTTTGTTATATACAGACCGAACCGTGTGATTCTATGTCGTGAAGCATTTTACGTGCAAATGCACAACGCGTTACAGCTGTACGCCGAAGAATCTACCGAGGATAATGATCCAGGCGAGGCAGACATTGATAACGCCGATTACGACTCTAATTACGACGACGACGGTTCCGCGGTGCACGACTATTCTGGCGACTACCATACTCCCTTGACTTACGGCGCCAGGTCGTCGGATTTCGTCGACATCACGTCCACGTCGATGTCGATACCCACGTCCCCGGATCCCGGCGCCAATGAGGACATGGTCGAGTTGCTAGCAGCCTTACGCAAGGTCGAGGCAAATCACGGGAAGGACTTCGAGAGGAACGTACGAGAGAATCACAAGTGAGGCTTTGGCAATGTATAGTAGTACACGAAAAGAATGGTTTTGCTGAAATACCTAAAAATTTGACCAGATACAGACCTGAAAATAATTTTGTTAGACTATCAAAAGTAACTAAGTAGGACGCTCAAAATAATTGCTAGAATATGAAAAGTTTTGCAGCATTATCATCATGTTTGAGTGTTCTCTACCTAGTTACTTTTGATGATCTAATAAAATTATTTTCAGATCTGTATTTGACCAAATTTTTAGATGTTTCAGCAAAATCATTCTTTCCGTGTACTTTGCACTAAAATAGGTTGAGAGAGAGAGAGAGAGAGAGAGAGAGAGAGAGAGAGAGAGAGAGAGAGAGAGAAAGCGAAGAGGGAAAAACGGGCAGATCTGTAGACTCTCGATCTAAAAATTCGCTGGCTGACGTGATTTCTGATAGTTCGATTATAATCGCAATTTCCATGTTAAACTACATTTGTTGCACATACACGGAAAGAACAGTTTTACTGAAGCATCTAAAAATTTAGCCAGATGCAGATCTGAAAATAATTTTGTTGAACCATCAAAATAATCATGTAGAACACTTAAACTGGTTGCTGGAATGTCAAAACTTTTTGCAGCATTATCATTATGCTTGGAGAGCGTCCTACATAATTATTTTGATAGTCCAACATAATTGTTTTCAATTTAAATCGAGAGATAGGCCAATGACGGTCATAGCGGATCTTAGTGCTCTAATAATATTAATGTGTGACTTTTCTATAAACTGCACGCCGTTACTATTGGTCTTGAAACGCAGCTCTCAAATATCACAACATTAAATTGAAAATCAATTTAATAATACTGATGCTAACAAGCATCTATAAGATTCCCCTCTTCCCATCCCAATCCAAAAAACCGTAAAGAATTAATTGCAAAAAATATTACCTCAGCCAGGATTTGAACCTGGACCTCCCTACAAACCGTGCGGGCGTCGTAGCCAGTTCGACCACCGAGGCATGTAGTAATATTTGTCGCAACAAACGAAGATGTTAAGAGAACGTATTGAAAGGCCAACGTGTATAAATAGATGCTTGTTAGCATCAGTATCATTAAATTGATTTTCAATTTAATGTTGCGATATTCGAGAGCTGCGTTTCAAGACCGATAGTAACGGCGCGCAGTTTATAGAAAAGTTAATATTATTGGAGCACTAAGATCCACTATGACTGTCATTGGCCTATCTCTCAATTTAAATTGTTTATACATGTATGCTGTCTTATCCTAATTATTATATAATTGTTTTCAAATCTGTATTTGGCTAAATAGATACATTAGATATTTCAGCCAAACCGTTCTTTTCGTGTAGAAATATCGAACGAGAGCGTCTTAAGGGGGGACACAGGGGACAACCGAGTCATGAGAAGATGAACGATGCAAACAGACCCAATCCCGACGTCGTCGCCAGAGAAACTACGAGTTCGGGATACGTCAAAGACAGTATCAAATCGAAGCGATCCGTGAATGAAGGCTTGACCAACGATCCGGTGAGAGACACAACAAATGACAAACAACACAATACTAGAAGGGTTGTTGTATCTAGAGCACGTTCTTACGCAAGCAGCGAGAGTGACGCGAATGAACATTCTGGGACAACACCGTAAGTATTTATTTGAGCATTTACTTAAAACGTGAGCTAACCTTCCGTCCAAACGCTGGCTGAGCGCGAGGAAATTTTAACAGAGCTATTACACAGATAAAATTCGAGAAATCCTTTAATAAATTCCTTTTGTGTTGATCTTAATAAGCTGAATTCTAAGAAGTTTATGACAACAATCGTCAAGATTAAATTAGATCAATTGAACCTTCAAGAAGCAAAGAACGACCAATGTCACTCGGGATAAATAAGTTTGACATTTTCGGGCAAATTTATTTATCCGTGTTAAGTCGACTATTTTCTGAGACAGACATCCGCCAAAGAAGTACCACTCCCATGCGTTGGACACGATTCCCCCGACGCGACGTGGTCGATTAATCGAGGAGACTCAGCCTGACAGATACGGGAACGAAAGTACGGAAACTGCAGGCGATAGAAGGATCAGCGGGCGAAATCGTGATGTCTCGGGAAACAGAACAAACATTCGCCAATCTATTCAGGTGAGTAGTAGTCATCAGGGAGTTGTGCCGCGCAGATAAGACCCGAGTACCAAATTCCTCATGGAATATTCCTATAGTCGAGTGAACACAGAGCGTTGATTGAATTAGAATCACGAAGTGGCTGCAACGGATTATCACCGGAGATTGACTCGAAGGCATTTACGTGCACCACGGCAGGTTTACGCGGTCCACTACGCGGCGGACAGCACCCTCTTCTCGACGGGGGATGAGCATACAGGAAACGGCAGGGCGCGACACTTCAATGGCGTCTTCAGGGCATGGCAGCCGAGCAATTGGGTCGTCGATCTTGGCATGAATAGATACTTCACGCTTGCTAACGATGGCAAACTCACCGTACATGAATCGGGATTGTATCTGGTATACGCGCAGATCCACTATTTGGACGAGCACGACGAGAATGGCTTCCATCTGTTGGTGAACGGCAGGCCAATATTGCAGTGTATGGTAAGGATTGGAAAAATGGCATGATGAGAAAGACACCCCTCTACAAGAAAGAAATTTTAGTATAATAGAAGTTGATATATACATACTTAGTAAAGTCCGAAAGTTTCTGACCCAAGGATATAGAAAAGGTGATGAAAAGGGAAAATGGAATAACCATTTTTATTTTTTAATATAATCACTCTTTATTCCAATATATTTTTTAGAAAAATGAATTAATTTTTCTATATTACTAAAAAATATTTTGAATGTTTATCCTTAAAATGGTTTAAGACTGTGGAGATCATTTCTTCATCATTGATACATTTTTTTTCATGCAAATCGGACTTTAATTTTTAAAATTATTTTTATTTTCTTGGGCCGAAAATTTTTGGATCTTACATACTATGTATATCCATTACTGTACGATGTTATTTTATGATAAAATGTATTCAATATGCGTAGTTAGCTAAAATAAGAAAATTTGTATGGAAGTACAAAATAATAAAGATAATTTTCAGGTTTACAGCCCGGGTATGGGACACAAGAGCCGCTCGTGTTTCTCAGCTCAAGCGACCATGCTTCAGGCAGGTGATCATGTAGTGCTGAAAGATATTGGAATAGCGAGATACAGTCTTTTCCAGCATGATAAAAGTTTCTTCGGCTTAGTGAAAGTTGGTGAATCGAGACAACAGCAAAGACATCCATCGACACATCAGTAATTTTAAATGCTGTTTAAATTACTGCTGTTAGAATTATCAGTGACGCTAAAAAAAGTGATATGCGATTTGTAGTCATCGACTTTTCCTATCTTTAAAAGTTAGCTGTAAAGTACCCAATTTGTACCTAATGTAATATAATACACTTTTAACTTGCGAATCATACTATTTTTTAGTAATTTCGTTTTGTAGAACTGCATGATGATCTTTACCGTAAGATTTTTTATATTTTACTATTATGTTAATTACACCTCGTGCTATACATTATTTCCATTTGCACAGAGAATCGCTATAAATATTTTAATTCTTTTATAAAATGTTATATACGTGTATACAGATACTATATATATAAAACATTTATATATAAGAAAAAATAAAAAAATAAATTCTTTTACTTTAGAAATCAAATTTTTGTAAATTATATGAATCAATTCCGGAAACCTTTTTTATTCCAATATTATTATAATACTTATTAAAATTAAAATATTATAAGACTTATAATAGTAAATTAGTTTTCACAATAGCAACACGTTTTATTATAAGTTATCTTTTTAATACAATATAATTTTGAGCGAGGACTTCCAATAGGAATCAAATCTCCCGGTGTATCCATCAAATCAACAATAAAATTCGGTTTTATAAGCTTAAGTGGGTAAACCGTAGATTGAGTATCTCTTGAGAGAAATATTTGTTCTCTCTCACGTCCATTCTGATACACGAAGATATTTGACTTACCTAACAGTTCAGGAGAAACAAGTGTAACTTTTTCTTGATAATATTCATTTCCATTCAAATAAGCGTTAAATCGTCCTTCATTTGAGTCTTCCATCTGCAAGACACGCATTGAGGCATAATGGTACAATCTGACAAAAGAAAAGCAATTTAGATACATATATTACTTGGGGTATAGCTATTTCAATCCACGAGACACCGTACTCCCCGCGTACGAGAGCTGCTGGAAGGCATATTCTATCGGCTATCGCCTTGAAGAGCAAAGCTCGCTCGAGATAAGAGCCCACGCGAAGTTGCCCGAGCGGAATCACGCTCGTTTCTAAGCATTCTTTGATTTGCTTCAAATGAACTTCAAGCTGCCGGTCGATGCATTTACTTCCCGTTAAGTCGATACCGGACATCTGACGCGCCACGAATTGAGCTAACATCTTTGCACGCGAGGGAACGTATTGGATATTCATCGATTCATCTGTATGTCTCTCTGTTGGACTGTATAAGAGTTTGTTTGTTACATAAATTGTGTGTGTGTTGCATAAATTGTAAGTGAGATATATGAATCATTTCAAACCAGAAGCTCTACTAACACATTCGTCGGTTCCGTTGCTGAAAGCATGCTTTTAAAGAGTTCCACGTATTCGGCGAAATGTGGATCGCATTGCAACCGACCGAATTTTGATTCAAGCCACGCATTTATATCTCCTGCAAACAGAGATATCCCTTTTGAAGTAATATCTCTTTTACTGACTTTCTATATTATTGATACACAAAACATAAAATTTTCTTACTTTCGAAAACTGTCTCGTTTTGTAAAGTGCTTGACGAAGTTGGTAATCGCATGCAGTTTACCACGTAGATGGGTTCTAATGGACAAAATTTAAATCGGAAGACATCATCCAACACGGGAAATCTAGACAAAATATAGTTATGGAAACAATATACAAATGATAAGGAAACAATTTTGATTAAATTGGATTGATTATACAACAGCTTTTATCTTTGCACTGGCGAAAATTTACATACGGGCATACACTGGTTCTTGAGACATAAAATCCATCTTGGGTAAGATCGTGTAGAGATAAGCGTCCCGTAAGAGCGAATTTGATTGGTAAATGCGATTTAAGAAGAATCTCGATGCAAGTGTTCCATAAAGGAATCGCTCTTGAAGATGAACGATTATTCAACATGCTGCAGAATGTGATTACATTATGTGATTACATTGAGAACTCAATATAATAATTCCAATCGGCATATTTCGAAGTTTGACATCATTTCTTAAAAAAAGATCTTTATCTTTCCCCCAAGAAACGCTATAAAATTGTAAGAGAAAACGTTGAGCTCACTATAAAAGGTACTTGTTTTCGAAGACCTTCGCTACAATTAAATCCGTAGAAATTGCCTGCACGAGCTGCAGCGCAGCGTTTCTTACTGAAATTGAATTAGCATCAGTAATAAGAGCGAACATTCTTTGGGATCCATTTGTTTTGAGAAAATAATGTCTCCCACTCTGTTCCAAGCATAATGTAGAAAGTAGATTGCAGCAAGCGATTTTTAATTCATCGATAAACGGATAAGTTGACTAAAAGATCAATATTTTTTCTTAATTAATTTAACTTTATTAATTTTGAAATATATTTTTTGATAAACATCTTGAATACCGTGATTATCAAAGATCGATGCTGTGTCGTATTGACATATAATTGCAACCCCAATTGCACTTAAAAAGTTACATGCTTGTTTCAAAACTGAAATTTATTGAATAGTAAAAGGTACTTAAAACGTCTGAATAAGTCTAATATTTTTTTCGAAATTCTTTATTAACATAAAGAATTCTTAAAGAGACATAATGAGAATTTTTTTTCATCAAGATGAATTGAAAATATAATCTTTAAAAAACAACAAATGTAATAATTCAATTCGACCTATCTGGCCAGTCAGGTCGAATTGAATTATTACATTTGTTGTTTTTTACTTATTCACTGGCGAAGAAAAGAAAATTATCTTTTTATATAATCTTTAGTTAGACTTTTCGATTCAATTAGCCAAAATCACGGCATTCAACGTATTAAAAAGTATCACAAGAAAATGCGATAATTTTTATTTTTTACCTCTAAAAGTAAGCAAATTGTGTCAATAGTATCAAAATTAATCAAGGTATCTCTGAGAGTTAGATGTCGTGCTATGGCAAGCAGAGCTTCAAGAGCAATAATACAAGTTTCTACAGGAACTTGTTCTACAAAACGTTTTAATAATTGCCACAGATAATCCTTAAAAAACAAAGTCATTATTATTTATATATTTATAGATATTAAATGTATACACGTGTTTCCCAAATATGAATAAAAAATTTGCGATATTTTCGAGATATTTTACATAATCTCTACATTACACTTTATTTAAAAGCTACTCTGAATATTTGAAGAATACGGATATATAAAATATAATTACTGGTCCATAAATATTCGAAAAGACATTGCAATTTTTAATATCGCTCATCAATAAGCGTTTGATCGCGAAACTTGCGGCGTATCTGGCAGACCACTGCAAATCCTCTTTTTTCAATAAGCCTGAAACAATAGCATTTTTCCTAACTTCTTCCTTGGGGTATAAAAAGTCGTGTAAAAAATCTTTAATAACGTTACTTATTACCTAAAAGAATTTTAAGAGATTCCGTGTTTGCAAGTTCTCTCGCAGCAGGACTAAAAAGCGCCATTTCCCCAATTCCGTAACAAGTAACTTCAGCAATGTCAGATTGCATCGATTGTGGTAAAGCGTCTGTTAAACATTTAATAATCTCGTAGGAATGTAAAATCTATTAAAACAGCAATTATAAATTGTGTACAATACAATTTAATGTAGTATTAAGGAAATTTTAAGATAAATACCCAAATAGCAGAGAATCCAAAAAGAATTTTTTTCGAATTTCCGAATTATGAAATGAATTCTTTTTCCATCCCATTTCTGTTCCAAAAACACTCTTCAGAGTTCAAAAAGAATTCATTTTTATGTCACCAATTCTGAGCCCTTTTTCAGATACAAAAGGAATTCTTTTTATATTCTGTAAGAATACTATTGGAAAGGAATTCTTTTTGAGTTCATTTCGGACAGATTACGTTAATCCATAAAGAATTTTAAAAAGTGAATCCTTTTTGAATTTATAACGATTATCACCTATGCTATCTGGATACAAATGTTTTCTGATCCGCTTGAAGTTAAGCTCCCTAATATTAAAAAAATTTAACTTTCTGTAGCTCATTCGATTGCTCATTATTTGCACATGTGTGCACATTTCGAATTTTCGTTTGCACACTTTTAATAAAAAAGTTATTTAAAAAACAATTTTGAGGGGGCCAACTTCACATTAGCCCCCCAACTATGAGCAAATTAGATTGAAGTAGCCTTAATCAATAGATTTTCGTTTGCACATTCCTAAACAGATCGGTTTTTCGTTTACACACTCTTACTTAAAAAGTTATTAACAATTAAAGTTTCGAGAACAGTCGACTACGGTAGATAAGCTCGAAGCACGGATACTGCGTTCAAAATGGCATTAATCAATAGATTTTCGTTTGCATATTCCTAAACACATCGATTTTTCGTAGTATACTTTTTGTAGTATAAAGTTGGCCCCCCCCCCAAAACTTTATTTGTTAATAACTTTTTAACTAAAAGTGTGCAAACGAAAATCTATCGATTGGCGTTACAAACGCATTTCTTCAGAATTCGCGACGGAAACGTACTTTTTGTAGTATAAATTTGGCCCCCCAAAACTTAATTATTTGTTAATAACTTTTTAACTAAGAGTGTGCAAACGAAAAATCTGTTTAGGAATGTGCAAACAAAAATCTATCGATTAAGGCTACTTCAATCTAATTTGCTCATAGTTGGGGGGCTAATGTGAAGTTGGCCCCCCAAAATTGTTTTTTAATAACTTTTCTATTAGAAGTGTACAAACGAAAATTCGAAATGTGCATACATGTGCAAACGATGAGCAATCAAATGAGCTACAGAAAGTTAATTTTTTTAAATGTTGGGGGCTAACTTCATGCGGGTTGTTTTCTGTGTGCGTGTTTTATATTACACAAAATTACCTTTCTTCCCTTGGAAGTTTTTGCGACATGTACAATGACTCTGAGCACTTGTGCAAAAAATCTCGAATTTTCCGCATGCTTTATATAATTTAATATTTGTGGAATGCTTCCGCTGTCAATAAATTCATCCACGATAATTGGATTCTCGGCAGCAAAATCTAATATTTCTAAAGCTTTAATGTGCAAATCGTTCCACTCATCATTCTAAATAACAATTAATATTAATAATTAAAGTTAAATAAGCTTAAAATAATTTATTAACAAAGAGAATATAATTGATTTTATGAAACATCTTTTACTTTCAGAAAATCTAGTAACGCTTTAACTCCGTTTGTTTCGTAAAATAAGGATTGTATATCTTCATCTTTGTTTCTACCAATTACATCGGCAACTACATTTAGCGCGAGAAGTTGAATCTCTGGATATGATGATTCGAAATGTTGATACAATAAAGGAAAGCTAAATTTCTAAAGACAATAAAAATATATTGAGAGGTTTCAGACTTTTCGTTGCATCGTACAACGAACCTCGGTTTTCGAAATTTTACGTGCAGCTACGGTATCCTGCATTAAATTATGCAGAATCTCGAGATTATGGTTCTTTACATCCGGATCTGGCGATTGTAATCCTTCAAAAAGAAAGTCCATGTTCGAACAATGTTTTGCTAGAAGAGCGTCACCGTACGGATCTTCGGATAGCTTCGCGAGTATTGCAGAAAGATATTCTTGCATGAAGATATCTTTTTCGCTTATTAATAGCTTCGTAAAGTACTCTATACGATCGGATTCGATCAAATAGCTTGTTACATCTGGCACTGCTATTATTTCTGTTAATAGTTTTCCAGCAAATCTGTATTGCAAAAAGCGTATGCACAAATAATTATGTCAGATGTAATGAGAAAATTAGCTTTTATGTTATATATACACATTAGTTTCTATTATATAAGTTAATTTAGTATTAGCTATTATAAGTTTATAAT
Organism: Aphaenogaster floridana; assembly: GCA_003063835.1. NCBI lineage: Eukaryota > Metazoa > Arthropoda > Insecta > Hymenoptera > Formicidae > Aphaenogaster > Aphaenogaster floridana. Next base: position 166,047 of record NJRP01000398.1, read on the forward strand.
ATTAACTAGCTTTAGTTTTTTTTTTTTTTAGTATTTAACGTGCCGTCAACCGAACTATTCCTTGTGGTTATTTTGACACACTTCTTCTAAATCCACCCCTTACACGGGGATACCTCCTCATTCACTCTTACTGCTATACAGAAACTGCAGTGCCGATTGCATCAGCAAATCTAAAAAAATTCTTTCGGGACGAAACACGTCCGAACACGTTGACTGCTAGCGCGCCAATTGAAACTAGCTTTAGTATTAGTATTATAGGTTCTATGTTATAAGTATTATTTTCCATTTATGCACGAACCTTCGAGTAAATATATCTTCATGCTCGATAATAGGAAGAACATTATTTACGACGCCAAGATGAAAAAGTATTTTTGCATTGTCTTTCGATTTGCTAGCATACTTTGACAGAGTCTCTACGACTGCTAATAAAGTAGACTTGTCTTCAGATTGTAATAACAATACCGCTGTTTCCGCATCTTTAGCTTCAGAGATAGATGAACGGGAATGGATTGTATTTGAAGAACTTTGCTGCTCTCTCATCTTGTTTATCGTTCTTCTTATTAATAAAGCCTTGTGTCCACGTCCCACGATGCTAGATAATGGCCGTGTTCAGCAAACTCAACGGTTGAGCAACGTTACTAGATTTATCTATATTATATCTTCATTTATTATAGGCTGCGGTCCACTTGACGTTACAAATGCTTCGAAGCATTCGATCTTCTTCTTCTTTCTTTGTTAAAAGGAAGGAGAAGAAGAACGCTTCGAAGCATTTGTAACATCAAATGGACCGCAGCCATAGAAAATCTAGTCTTCTTCTTCTTCGTTCTGGCACGCGCTTCCTTTTCAGAAGCGATTCGGCCCGTCCTCAAAGTCGTGTGTAGAAAATCTAGTAACGTTGCTCAACTGTTGAGTCTGCTGAACGCGGCCATTGGCCACGTTCAGCAGACTCAACAGTTGAGCAACGTTACTAGATTTTTCTATATTATATCTTCATTTATTATAGAAAATCTAGTAACGTTGCTCAACTGTTGAGTCTGCTGAACGCGGCCATAATAGATAAATCTAGTAACGTTGCTCAACTGTTGAGTTTGCTGAACGCGGCCATTGACCCGAGATCTCGGACGTAGAGTTCTATATAAGGTGCTTTCCATTTAGGCTGGGTCTACATTGGATGTCGTAAGTTGTGTCGGAAGAAATTAACCAATCACAGTTCATTA
>NJRP01000399.1:0-24997 GCA_003063835.1 Aphaenogaster floridana
TCATAGCGCTAAAAGCGTGCTCGCCGAACGCAGCCAAGGTGGTTTCGATCCCATGCTCCATCCACCCTATATATCGATGCATGAAACGCGCGCATGCGCATTTGGGTCGTAGTACACGAACTATGGAAGTGAGAGGTTGATATATGTCTGCACCGTGATGTTTGCGTCAGCGTTTCAGCTTGACTAGCAATATAGGAGCATTACATATATGTTAGGAACATACGTTGGCGACACTCTTTTCTACCCACTCTACTCCTGCCGACCGAAACCGACCACGTTGACGCTGCTTTTCAGCGTCTCATGAAATTACACCTTAAAGATTGCTATGTAAAAAAACATCCTGATCCAAATAGAAGAGTTCAGTATAAGTGTTTTGATCGATGAGATGGATTCGAACACGTATTCTGCTAATGAGGTAACAATATTGAATATTTTATCGGTCATGATGTGTGCATTATATTTTTATCATTGAATTCCTTTAGGTGTAGTAATCTTTATTCTGCACAAGTGCAGAGTAATGCAGATAATCGAATTTGCTATATTCGTCACACATGGTAAACAAAAAACAAATCGGTATGGATGTTGCTGTAAGATGTAATATTTCTGGCGAGACCGACTTGTAAATTAATATGGATGACGACCCGCGTCTGTCACATTATGTATACATTTATATGGCCAACAAGGATAAACCATTGAAATTTGCCTTTACTGTTGGTGAAACCATCGAATACCTGTGTGTAAAGGTATGGATGATTCCTTTTAATTAATTAAAGTAAAATGGAATGTTATCATATATTCTTATGTCTAAAACAAAATTTCTGATTTAATGATTTTCCTATCAAAGCTCTGTCATGTTACTTGTTGCTTATATCATGGCAGGGTTGGTCGGAAAAATCCAGTGGGTGGAAAAAACTATGGTAAATTCCAGTTTTTCCTGTCCCGGACTTTATCCAATGGAATAAACTATAAAAATGACTAATATGTAATATATTTATATAACTTTATATAATTTTATGCAAAAAAGATATTTTTGCTTTTTAATTTGTAAATCATACTAATCACTATGGTTCAAAGAAAAACGAAACCAATATAATAATAAAGTTTTTTTTTAAAATTCAAATTTTAATGTGAAATATATTTAAAACAAAAACTTTGAAATGAACTATAAATGTTACTAAATTTTATATTAATTTGTAGTTTAATGAGAAAAACAATAGTAACAGAATTAAAAAATTTTACCAATATAGATCTGGTTCGCATTTTCCATTCAACATCTTGTAAAAAAAACTTATTTCCTACATCGATTCCTAATCTATTACAGATTTTATTTTGGATAAAAATTGAAAACACTCAATTGACGCTGAACTCGCCGGACAGTTATGTAAATGCACGACCAAATTAAGGCTATAGGCCTCAAGCTGCCTGTGAATTAGAATATCGATATTTTCTATTTATTTTATCATTAGTAGAAAAGACCAGTTTTTGCCGGTTTTTTTTTCTGGAAAATATTGGTTTTTACCACTGGATGGACTTTATCCAAAAAATATAGAATTTTACCAATCCTGTGGCATCATCTTCATTAGCATTGTAACAATGTATAGCGATAAACTCGGCTTGTATAGCGATTTGGCCTAGTGTAAAATAAATATTTATCAGAAAAGAGATTTACTCTGTATTTAACATGAATTCAGCAGTAGAATTCAGAATTTATTGATCTTTGTAAAATAATTTATTAATTCTTATTAATAAATCTAAATCATCTATTAATTCTTTATTTTATCAAATATATGAAATATTCGATTACGCATCTCTTTCATTGTTTCTACAAACTGCATTCAATTTATTTTTCTATAGTTTACATTTTATTTATATTATATTTGAATACATTTTTATTTTTCCATGCATTTTTCTTATCTTTTCATTCAAAGCATCTTGACATTTCTCGAAAAATCAAAATTCTGTTTAACTTCTAGATATGCAATACTTTCAATATAAGTCCTTTGGCGAGACATCTGTTCGCCTTGCAAAGTTACTCTTCAAAACTATGGTTCCCCTGTGGTCACATACTGGAAGAAGACTCGGAGAAGTACAGATTCAACTTTCGCTTGAGGTTCAAGCCATCCAGTATGGACAGACTGAGAGAGATAGATTTAAATGCATATAATTATTACTTTGAACAAGTCCGCAGAGATGTTTTAGATAACAAGGTACCTGACATTGTTTATGAGAAACATAAACATGAATTAATTGGCCTAGGAGTTAGCGACATGTATAGGTAAGATATAAGTTATCTTCCTCTGATAAAAAAATACAGAATAAACGATTACGTTTTATCTTATAAATAAGTAATTTCTCGCAAACGTGCTGTAGACTTTGTTTAATATAATTGCATTGGAAGATAAAGTACAGAATAAACGATTACGTTTTATCTTATAAGTAATTTCTCGCGAACTTGATGGAAACTTTGTTTAATATAATTGCGTTGCAAGATGTATTTGTCATTTTATTCATTGCAGGGTAATGCTCGAAGAAGAACTCCCACGAGAAATTGTAGAAAACGAATATAAGAAATATATACCTAAGGAATGCATAAAAAGGCATGCCTTTTTTATTAGGAAGCCCATTCACAATGCACTTACAAAATTATCTGGGTACGATGCTGCATATGTCAAGGAGCAGTATTTGAAACAGTTTGAACGCATGGCACCGAATTATCCATATGAAGAATATACAGCATTGATGGATAAAGATGTTCCTAATCTAAAAGCTAAAGTCTTACTTAGGGTTACCACAGAGCAAGTAAAATATTGTGAGATTGACCTTGGTACTTGGAAAACGATCTGTAGGATAGAGGACATTTCCACTCTTTCTATAGGGTAATGACAAACATATAATAACATATTTCAATATATTGTTTCCTTCTTTAATGCATGATTTTACAAAAATTAAAACCATTTTTATGGACTATATAAATTGAACATATTAAAATTAGTGAAGCTATATTTATATCTATCGCACGAGTAAGAATATTCACAAAAATAATTATTATTTAGGCACCAAGAACCGCCGCGACCGTAAATGGCATTTTCTCTTACTTATATTTGTTTTATATCTATCATTTGTGTATCATATTTTCTTCCTTTAGAAAAAATAATACTGTGTTAATCGGGAGGAGGACTGGTATACCATTGTGTGTACAATTTGATACAAAAGCGATTTTGCTATCTTTTGTATCTGCACTGGATGGATATTATCGGTTATCTATTAAGTGGAACTTTAATCTCTGTAGTGGTGACGCAAGCATCATCACGCCTTCTTTAGAAAGACTACAAAAATTAAGGTGCCATGGACCGGTTGGGTAAGATAATTTCCATAAGAGATGACACAAAGTTATATTCTGCATATATAATATTTACAAAGAATCTCTAAAAACATTTCAGAAAAGACTTCTCGTACGCGAAACTCAAGGAAAAATGTGCCAACGAGCCGGGAAGTTACATACTGCGCGAGAGTGAAACCGAGTACCAGGTTTACTATATCGACGTTTACAACAAAGACGGAACTATATCTTCGCAAAGAATAGTGGAGTCTAAACCTGACAGATTTGCAATGACAAACAATGTCCGAGTGTACGAATCTCTGAGGCATTTAATTTCTTCATTCCAAAATCCCAATGAATCAATATACTTTGGAAAATGCTTGGGATTTTCGGAATATGGTATATATATATATAATGGTTATGTATGGATTAAACATAGAAAGGAAAAACATCTGAAAAATACTGATATTTTAGTTTTCCATTTATATATAGAAAATGCTTATTTTCTAGACAAATCAAAATTACTACTTTGCGCTTCGGAAAACGTTGTGAACGAAGTAGCAGCAGATGAAGAAATAATCACCACTCTAGTGCAAGGTGGACCGCGGTGCGTACCATGGAATGAGTTGCAGGTATACAAAGCGATCGCAAAGAGCGACGAGGATTTGACTTGTACCACGACAATGACAAGTTTGCATCGAGCTATATGGCGAGTTGCTAAGGGCAAGAAACTCGAAGTTATGATGAAGATACTTAAGACGGAGGAGAATAATTATACCAAAGAATTTTTAGAGTTGGTCGGCAAATGGAGCCAATTACGATCAGGAGCTTTAGTTAGGTGAATATCAGAAATCTTAAAAAGATATTTCGAGAGTACAGAAGCACGGAAATATTATATTTTACTTTGTTTTCAGATTATATGGTATAACTGTAGCCCCGATGATCGGAATGTTACTCGAGCTGGTAAATTTGGGGCCGCTGGACAAGTACCTGTGCAGCAATAGTAAGTCTGTATTAACGGTCGATATGGTGGAAGCCACCGTCTGTCTGGCAACAGCTTTATGGCATTTGGTAAATTTCTCCAAATATCTGTGCGTTATATCTTAATGTTAATATCTTAAACATGCAAGAATATGTAGGAGGAGAATCATGTAATTCATGGAAATATACGGTGCCGGAACGTTCTCGTGCATTCGCATACAGATAACAGTTTCATTGTCAAGTTGGGAGATCCCGGTCTCTTCACTTATACTGAGGACGAGTAAGTCAAGAAATAGAAGTCTTGTTTAATTTACGTTCATGTGTAATACGTATGTAATTTATGTAATTTGTGTGTAATATAAGAATTCATGATTTTTTCTTTATTTTGCGCAGCATATATTGGATACCGCCGGAATGTTACACGGATTACGCATCCGCAAAATACAGTCTTCAAGCGGATATATGGGCGCTAGCGACAACTATTTGGGAGATATTTTCGAGAGGGGCTCCCCCACCCAAATATCACAAAACTCATACTGTTAAAATGGTACATCTATTGCAAACAAAAACTTAATTACATCATTTCTTTACGCTGATAGAACTGTTTTATTATAAACTCTGACTAATATAAATATGATTACATGATATTGTCTTGCAGTATTATAAATGTGGAAACCGATTACCTCCTCCTAAGGATTGTCCAAACGAAATCTATAAATTAATGCTGGAATGTTGGGGCAAAAATAATTCCATAAGGAAACAGCCTCAGGCTATCATGCGAGATATCAATCAGATTCTATATGAAGTGTATAACGCTCGTAGAACTCATACTTATGCTACTATATGTCCCAAGCTGTTCAAAGATGCCGATGGAAACAATGACGAGAACGGCAGTATTCATACAGAGGAAAGCAAATCGAATAGTGAATCGCAAACGAGTTTGGTCACTGATTATACCAGTGTTACTTGGAATGACAACGATCACGGTGAGTGGATTTAAATCTTTTTAATTATAAAAATAATTGACATTCTTAATCAATTTTGGTGCTATTTACAAAATAGAGATGTATAAAAATCAGGGATTAAACTTTAATTTCTTTAAAAGCTACAGAGCAGCTTATCAGCTATCAGAATCAAGACAGCAGTAGGGACGAACTGTCGTTTTATCTACGTTGGCTAAACAGCGAATTGTACAAGATGCCGATTGCGGGTAACGGTAGCGATTGTGGTCCGAGCCGCGAAGATAGCTCGGGTAAAACCAACAAAGGTAAAACCAACGACAAGGCTTGCAACAGCAAAGATAGCTCGCAATGGCAGCGTACCTACGAGATAAATGAAAACTTGGATGTGATCCTGCAAGGACGTATAGGTGAAGGCTTTTACGGCGAAGTGTATAAGGGTACACTCAGGAGGCGCAATGGTAAGGAAGTTGACTCGGAGCAGGATGTAGCCGTTAAGAAGCTCAAGACGCAGGAAGACTCAGAAAATGTGCTTGATTTCGAGAGGGAAATTAAGATCATGGAGGTGAATCACTGCTTTAAGAATTAATTGTTATTTCTCCAAGAATCACGTTATACAACATCTGTTCAAGAATTTTTAAAATCTTATATATTGTCGTTGCAATATTTAAAGTAGCATAACTTTACTTTGTATATATTTCTTGTTAACATTGATATTTATATGTATTAACATATATCATAAAGAGATTTAAGAAATATGTAATGTTTCTATTTCTTGCTATACTTAAAATTAGTGTACTAATAATTGCGTAATAGTGAAGTAGTAAGTTAACTACATTGTTTTCTTTTTTGTTTATCTTTAGAGACTCAATCATCCAAACATTGTGAAAATTCTGTGCTCAGTGGATCGAATCTTGGTGATGGAATTTATCCAATATGGCTCATTGTTGAGTTATCTAAGTTCGCATCGGTTTAGCCTCGCATACAAGACACTGTTAGGCTTCGCCTTGGACATCGTCGCAGGCATGGAATATCTCGGTAGTATGAACATTGTTCACCGTGATTTGGCAGCGAGAAATATCCTAGTAGCGAACGAGGACAGAGTAAAGATCAGCGACTTCGGTCTCGCGCAAGTGATAGCTGCGAGTGATTATTATGTGTTTAAAACACTTCGTAATATTCCGATTAAATGGTAAGTATTGCAAAAAAATATATTTATCTTTTTTCAATATTTCGACAATAATAAAATAAAGTAACTTCACATTTGAAAATAATTTAATATTTTTTTATTTTCTTCTCGCTAACTCTTACTAATCCTAAGATTGAATTATTTCTTCGTGCGTCGATATATAGTACACATCAGAAGTAAACGATTTGTTTCAGGTACGCACCGGAGAGCTTGAGGCATAACAAATTCTCAACGCGTTCGGATGTGTGGTCATTCGGTGTGACGATGTATGAAGTTTTCAGTTACGGCGTCGATCCACAGTTGTCAATCAGAGGGGGTGAGAAAGAAATCCCAATGACGACTATAACTGATCTATTGAATGCGTTAGAACGTGGCCACCGTCTTCCTTGCCCAGACAACTGTCCACAGGAAATCCACCGAAAACTGATGTTATCGTGCTGGCAACTGAATAGCCATGATAGACCGATCTTCGCTACTCTACGCGAAGATATCGAGCAACTACTCTGTAATTATTAGAATATTTCGCGACTCCACACGAATCTATGTGAAGTCACGTGTTGTTATTTTACAAATAAATGACGTATCCCACTCACGATTCTTACATCAATGGGAGATTCTTTGGCGACATTACAGTTACTTATTTTTCAAGAAACCGTTTTCATTCCTTTTTAAGATCTCTATAGAGTATGTAGATTATGTATAGGTCAATTCTATTTTTATATTTTTAAATGGATGAATTTTAGGGAAAAATACTATTCTTCTATAAAAATTTTATTTAGAAAAAATAGGAAATCAAGGAATCTGCCATTGGAGAATGAACAATCTTTCCGATCTTCGCATCTTGTATAGAAGGGATGCATCTAGTCGAAGATATTGTCGCCATTTTATCATGTATTGCGTGAAATATACAGTTTAAGTATAGTACAATATCAGTTTATTATTGCCGAAACGAGTTACAATTCTATCTCATATTCCTTTTACCCATAATTTTCAATTCTGCAATCAAGGCATACACAGAATAAAGGTCGGTATCGAACATCAAACTCACTGACTACAATCTGATTGCACTCACACGGAATCACGTCATCTCCAATTTTTTGCAATTGTATGCAAGCCGTCAGTTATTCCAGAAATGTAATAAAGTATCCCACTCATAATTCTTACTCCAATGAAAGATTTTGTGATGAGTGAATTTTATTTTTATATCTTTAAATGAATGGATTCTAGGAAAAAAATGTTATTCTCTAAAATCTTCATTTAGAAAAAATAGAAAATCAAGGAATCATTGAAGAATTAACAATCTTCTTGATACATTTTTTATGTATGTATATCTTTTTCATTTTTCTTGGTGCTACAGAGCTTAACGTTCACCAACATCCTACATCTAAGTTTACTTACATCCATATCTTAAAATAAGAAGACTTATCCTGCTTCTGACTATGTATCTCTTATAGAAAAGACATATCTAGTCGACGATATTGTACTATGTGAAATCTATAATACGTATATATCGAATATTGTGAATATTTTTGAATGAATTTCCTTTTTTTATGTGTTGGGTTTTCTTCTCTTGCCTCATCTCACTTTTTTCCGCAATAATCGAAAAATTGTCCCGAAGTGATAAAAATTGTTTATAAACCGTAGTATGTCTATAATCACGCGTGTAAGAAAAACTGACTGCGAAGAAAAACTGACTAAAGAGAATTTCCATTTGTAGACCCCACTGATGGTTTCTTTCCCATGTTATTACGCGAATATTGTATGCGCCCTGCCGATCAATTCTCCCCTTTGAGAAATTTTCGCTTTCACATTAAGTGCATGCACTTTTCTTCTGATGTAATTTGCCTGATAATGACGCGAAGACGAGAAAGAAATAAGAAATATTCAGACGGACTTTTTAAAAAAAGAGGAAATGGCTATATATAATAATCAAGCAACAATCGACTCGCTTCTGTAGTCAGTTCTTTTGAGACCTTCGAAGCAAATGGAACATCCCGAAGAGCGTTACTACAAATTGAACCGATTTCTTCTATCGGTTAGCGGACTATGGCCTTATCAAAACAAGTGGAGCGCTCGTTTAATGAGAACTGTTATCACGATCATCATACTGCCGTCTGTATTTGTTCAGGTAGTCGCGGCTTTAATATATATATATATATATATATATATATAATTTCCTGTTTAGTTAAATATTAGATATTTTCCGAATTAGAAGATTGGAAATAATACACAAATATAAACTTAGCAACCAAATATCAGTATTTTATCGAAACTATGGGCCGCGGTATCACCATCTCCGATTAACTTGATCCTCCGATTAAACTCACTCTTCGTTTCTTTCTAATTGTTCAGTTAGAAAGAGACGAAGAGTGAGTTTAATCGGAGGATCACGTTAATCGGAGATGGTGATACCGGCCCTATAACGAAGAGTTTGCATACGAGAAATTTTACCGAATGTGTTTTATTATTTCTCGATAAAATTATGTCTATTTCTTCGTTGTTATCAAGGATTAATAACGTTTGCAGATCGCAGGCATTTTTACAACTTACTACTCAGGCATTTTCACTATCGAGTTTATAGTGGATGCGATGCCATCGCTTTTACTTACAACCTATACCTTGAGCAACATATACCTGCATATCATATACATAGACAAAGTAAGCTTCGTAGGTTTTCATAATTTAAATTTAATAGAGAACGTATCTTTTGTCTTTAATATATAAAAATTTAGGCTGCAACTAATTTTTAGATAAATAGAAAAAATTACTATTATATAAATGTTATTTAGCCTAATCCCTCGCTAATTAAGTGGCTTGTCGTTATTTCTTTTATCACGCATCAACATGGATAATTTTTATGAGCAATAAGAGATCAAATGAAATAAACACGACAAAATAAAAATTGTACATGCAATAAAAAAATTATTTTCGTAAATAAAATTTTTGAAAATTAGAATTACATATTACAATTATGCAAACGTTCTTTTGCGGCTTAATGCATAAATGTCTATCCATTTTTTATTACTATTTTGAAAAACATGATCATTTACTTGCCGCTTTACTTTCTTTTAGTTTAAAGAATTATTCGAGCGTATGTGGAAAGACTGGGCGTTGCAAAAGACATACGATGAGATCAAGATTATGCACGAGCATGCTGAGACCACAAGATTAATAACATTCTATTTTGTCAGTAAGAGAAACATTAAACCTCGCTTTGTCTACAAAAGAAAAAGACAGGCATTTCTGTCTATAAAATCGAGATTGTATTTTTGTGTATAAGATTGCGACAATCGTGTTTTTCATTATAAGCGTTAAACATATTTATCGCACACATATCTTTCAATGAGTACCACGCGACATTTCTTCTAGCTATTTAATATCACGATTTCACCTTTATAAAGCATTTATTATAATTGCTATCATTAAATTAAATGGATATGAAATTTTCTAGGCATAATTTATTTGCTAAATTATTTTATTCCCTATTTTCTCCGAATCTTCATATTAATTTTATTATCAATAATATATTCACCTTATATGAATTTTTCCTACATGTTTTAATCGAGCCTTCAGAGCCATCAGAGCTTGAACATAATAGTAAAAAAATAATATTTATATATACTGAAAATTAAATCTTACCTTGGACATATTTTCGATATTTTAATTTGCTTTAATATTGCATCTTTTGTAAATATACTGTCATTCCATTGAAACTTCATTTATTTTACACGCACGCACACATAGCTCTGTTGTTAAAAATTTTATTAATAAATTTATGATTACTGAATCTTTTAGTCCTGACGTATATACTTATAGCGGGATACGACATATGGTTGTTCTTACCGGAAATTCTCGACATTATGTCGCCCATCAACGAGTCTCGCCCGCGGATGCAACCCTTTCATGCTGAATTCTTTATCGATGAGGAGCGATACTTCTACTTCATTCGGTCCCACATATGTCTTGTGCTTTTTTTCGTACCTCTAGTTTTTATTGCCTGTTTCTCCCTATTTCTGATTGTCACGCAACACGTTTGTGGAATGTGCGAGTTGCTGGGGTAAGAAATTACTCCTCGCGCAATTTACTACTATTTGCGAAAGAGCAGACGACTTTTAGATTATTAAAAAACGGATCGTGCAACTGATCTATCAATTATTCGAGTATGATACACCCTTTTTTATTTTGAAAAAATAGTTTTTTTTCTCATATCTTTAAAATTCTTAAATATTTCCTTTTTTTTCTATATTTTTCACGCAAATAATAATCAGTCAGTTTCGTCTTTTCTTCCGCTCATTGCAAGTCAGTTGTATGGTAAGAGTAACGCTGACTATCATTTCGGCAGGTATCGCGCGGAACGCTTATTTTGCATTGTCGAAGATGAGGCGGGATGCGATTTAATTCAGAGGTCACAAATAAATTATAGAAATTTAGTCGTTTTTGTGCGGCAGCATTACAACATTATACAGTTCGTACTTTTATTTAATACACGCGATATCTAATGTATCAGCGTAATCCCATTTTTTCACGAATAATTTGTGTAACGAAGCAGATTAACGTTGTGTTTTGCAAGGAAAATTGAAAAGTAACTATGGTAACTAAACTTTTTCACGCGTCACGATTTCAACCAACAAATCTATTATTAACATTAAAAATCTATTATTAACTTTATTATTAACATTAAATCAAATAATATAAATATAACAGATAAATCTAACACATGATTTAATAAATTTCTTCTATCGCGTCTCTAAGATTTATATTTATATTAATTCTAATAGATATGTATTTTATTATTATGTCTGTATGGTGAAAACAATCTTATTACAAAAACTGAGCACCATCGAATTCCCAATAGTAAATGTACATTAATGTATTAAGTGTTTTACATGCAAAAAATATTCTTCATCTCGTTACTTTAACATGTATGACTTTTTTTTACATTACAAGATTCGTTGATATGATCGAAACTTGTCACACAATACAGTCTCTATTGGATCTCATAGGAATAGTGATTGGGCTGAGTTTAATGTTAATACAGGTATGTTCACAGCATAAATATGTCGAGCGTCTCCAAATGTTGTCGAAGTTTTAATACGAAGTCTTCCAGCTATTTACTATTTCCGAGGTCGAAGGAGCTATGAGATCTATCGGTAGCGCCGTTGGAGCACTATGTTATATATTCATAATTTATTATATGGGACAAAGAATCACGGATATGAATTCGAACATATGTGAGAAAGCGTGAGTATATGTAACAGATTTCTTCAATAACATATTTAACCCTTACAGTATAATGTGAAAAACGGCACCTTATCCGTACAAACATGGGTATCTCGTGCCCGACCACTTTTTCACCAATTTAAAATGGTTAAAAAAAATCTCTAAAAATTCATGAACATACTTCCAAGTTTCTAGAACAAATGTCTGTACTTCATTTTGGAAAAAAATAAAACGTAGTATAATTTAATTACCGAAAATTAATCAAAAATTGGATAAATGAGTTACTTGATTTAAAAATTGTAACTTTTAATAATAAATGCATATTTAAAAAATGACTAGGGTTTTCTGGTTTAGGTATAAAGCTTTGAAAAAAAATACAGGAACTCCAAATTCTTCAAAAAGTATAATTATTCGGGCACACATAAAAATGAGTGATTTTCAATAAGGGGCAAATAGGAAAAATCGAATATCGCAGAAAACACGCATTTTTAAAATATTTTGATGCAAAAATAATGTCTTATATCCATGAAAAAGTTTTAATGAAATGCGAATACAAAAAATTCTGCTCTCCAAATCCATTTCTTGTAAAATAAGTGTGATTTTCTTTTGAGAAAAATAATTCTTAAATAAAAACAGACATTTAAACATTAATTTAAAATAAAAATAGAATGCTTACAATAATTTTACAAAATTTTCACTTTTCATAAAAAGGACACATTGAGTACAAACATGAGTCTCCGGTGTTCGACTCAGAAATGAACTCGGTGCTGTTCACAGGGAAACTGATGGCCTCGGTCGTCCCATCGCACAAAGGTCTCCCCCACCACGAACATTTTTTAGGAGATAAGGAATGGGGGAAAAATTTGATTTTCGAGAAGCTTCCATAGAAATCGATCGGAAATGAAATACCCATGTTTGTAGTGTAAGGGTTAAAAATATATCTCGCGCGGCAGTATCCGAAGTGCTGATAATGCAAAATTTTTGTCTATTCGAAATAAAAAAAGAAAAATTGAAATAAAATTTACCAAAAGGAAAAAAAAAGTTTTCCTAAACATATTTGCGCAACGTTTTCAATTCACCTGAAAATATATGTAAAATAATTATAAATACACTACTGACAAACACATTATACATATTTACGCATTGTATTGTCTCAGAAGAGAGGTTCACCTGAGTGTAAATTTGTTTACCAATTTCATTGGTCTTATCTTGTAAAGTACCTTTTAAAATGTAACATGCCAAGTCCATAGGCCAATGTAACGCCTAATAATCGGGAAATAGGTCCAGGATTATTCGGCTAGTCAAGGGACACAATGCCCTCTGTCAGGACGGCACTGCCCACTTTTTAACTCAATGCTTTTTTTAAACATTGATAGATAATTTACATATCAATTGTAACAATTTATAATGTTGTACTTTTAATTTTGTATTGTAATTTTTATTTTGTATTATAATTTTTATTTTGTAAAAATTATTTGTGGTGATTGTGGTGTAGAGAGATATGCGTTGCTCTAATGAGCCGAAGATCCGAGTTCAAATTCGACGGGGAAAATCGTCGGTTTTTATTCGATTGTCACTTCTCGGCAGATAATGGCAATCCATCGAAAGTATATCTCGCTATGAGCGCCCCTCTATATTTGCCGTTTGGAATCGGTATTAAATTGTAGGCTTCATATATCTAATACACAGATATGTGCAGAAAGATCACAAAATGAATGGACAGAGGAGGAGGGTTTGATGATATATTATATTTTAATATTTTATATTTTAATATTTTAATATTAAATGATTTTTGCAAAACTAAAATTATAATATAAAATTAATATTACAATACAAAATTATAAACTTAATTGTTACAATTGATATGTAAATTATCCATCAGTTTAAAAAAAGTATTGAGTTAAAAAGTGGGCAGTGCCGTCCTGACAGAGAGCATTGTGTCCCTTGACTAGCCGAATAATCCTGGACCTATTTCCCGATTATTAGGCGTTACATTAGTCTATGGACTTGGCATGTTACATTTTAGAAGGTACTTTACAAGATAAGACCAATAAAATTAGTAAACAAATTTACACTCATCAGGTGAACCTCCCTTGTCAGTAAATTGTAAGTCTGCGAGATGTGTGAAATATCATAGATAAAATATTACAATAGTCTAAAAAACATGATTTAGCTTCCTTTAAATCTCACGATTTTAAAAAAAGAAAAAACATTAATATAATTTACTATATTAACAATATTTACTATTATTAACTATTACACAATTATTTACTATTGAGAGAGGGGGGGGAGAGTGATAGAGAGAAGGGAAAGAGGCAGGGGGAGAGGGAGAGGGAGAAGGAGGGGAGAGAGGGGGGAGAGAGAGAGAAATTAGATATCGCTTTTACTTGGTAACTTCTAAATTTGCTTGTTTGCAAAATTAAAAAAAATTGTGACTCTGCAGATTCAATTCTACGTGGTACAACGCAGTTGTTTCGGAGCAAAAGACATTATTAATAATAATGATGCAACGCTGTCACCCACTTATCTTGACCGCCTGTAGATTTTACATAATGTCTTTGCAGAATTTCGCAATGGTAAGAAAAGAGTACATTGTATTATGGTATGCATGAATCGTAACAACGATAAGTAAAAAATATGTATCTTTCGAAGATACTTCAAACGACGATCTCCTATTGCATGTTCATCAGACAAGTCTGAAAATGTTTCTATCAAGTTGTAAGCGTAGAAAAGTAATGTAGAAAATTCGCGAGATTGTTAGACGTGTATTGATTATTACGATCATATTAAAAATTCTTCTCTGCAAAAACAGGAATCTATTAGTGCGGGTTACAGGTAAGTAAACATAAATGTGATATAATAAATAAAATAAAGCAGCACACAAAGCATGCATATCCTTTTTAAAACAAGATATTACTTGGAGCATTTAAGATAGTGTTACAATTTTTTTAATGACTCTTATTTCAGTGAGATTCGCTGATAATTTTAAAGTTGATTTATCTTGTGTGTGCAAGAAGATTCAATTTCTTATATCTTATCTAAAGATAAATATCTGTATAATAACAATAAATATCTCTATATATCTAATAAAAATTCTAGCGTTGCTCAGAAATCCTTATTCTTTATGAGTACTTGTAGATAAAGTATTTTAAAGGAGTCGTCGTTAAATTTAAGAATTGTTTCCAATGTATTTTCTACAGAAGAAATGTATCTTGACGATTTGGTTCTCAATTTGTTATGTACACGGAAAAAAAAATTTGTTAACTTGGCTAAATCTTTCAACTAAATAAAATTTATTTAGTTCAAGTATTTATTTATTTAACTTAAACATTTATTTATTAAATTAAACATAAAATATATTATATGTTTAACTTAAATAAATAAATGTTTAAGTTAAATAAATAAATACTTGAACTAAATAAATTTTATTTAGTTGAAAGATTTAACAAAGTTAACAAAATTTTTTTTTCCGTGTACTGTACGCAACAGACGGCTCGAATATTATTTTACCTCGGACTTCCTTCACTCATCGTTCGCTCCCTTTGTCCCTAAATAATCGAAAAATAATCGCGATGTCGCCGCAGCGGGATAATCATGCGTGCGAGAAAAACTAACACGGTGGATGGAAAACTGCCTGAAGACAATTTTTGTTCGCAGACCACCGGATGTTTCCCACGTTATTACCCGAACATTGTATACGCGCTGCCGATCGATCCCCTCGACGCCTCTGAAAGTTCGCACTCCCGCGTTAAACGCATGCATTTTTCTTCGTCGTAATTCATCGGATAATAGAGATAAAAAAATAAGAGGTGAAAAAAAATGAGTGGACCTTGAGAAAAAAATAAAATAATTATAGTAATAAAATAATAACGCAAGGAGTTCTTGCTTTTACGGTCAGTCTGCTCGAGACTTTTGAAGCAAATGGAACATCCCGAAGAACATTACTACAAAATAAACCGATTGATCTTGTCGGTTAGTGGACTATGGCCTTATCAAAGCAAGTGGAGCGCTCGTTTAATGAGAGCTGTTATCACTATCGTCATGCTGTTGTCTGCAATTTTTCAGGTAGTCACGGCATTAGAAAATAATTTCCTTCTCAATAATTTAGAATAATTTAGAAGATATATTTTTCTTTTCAATTAAATATTCGACATTTACGGACTGGAAGTGCCGTTATAATATTTCATTGAATATACAGGATGTCCCATTTTAACTTAGACAGCTAAATATCTCGGAAACAAAGCATTTTAGAGAAAAATGTTTCATACAAAAGTTTTGTGACTTCGAGGGGGACATAAGATATAGGTTAAACGAAATTTTTCTAAGTGGAGGCGTTTCGGAGATTTGAAGGTGACCTTTGATTTTTTAAATGGAATTATATGATTTTTAAACTATAATATAATGCCTTTAGTTATTCTGCACATAAAAGTATTAAGGCAGAATTATCAAAAAATCAATAGTTTGCGACATTTTATATTTTATTCTGGCATATTTTGACATGAAATACAAAATATCTTGTAAACAATTCATTTTTTGATAACCATACCTTAATACTTTTATGCACAGAATAATGAGACAAATTAATTAATGTAAAGAAAACACATAGTTGCTTTTCAAAAATATAACTGCACAATTGCATAATTCTTTTTAAAAGCAACTATGTATTTTCTTTACACCAATTGATTTGTCTCATTATTCTGTGCATAAAAGTATTAAGGTACGGTTATCAAAAAATAAATTGTTTACGAGTTTGGTAACTCTGCCTTAATACTTTTATGTGCAGAATAACTAGAGGCATCATATTATATTTTAAAAATCATATAATTCCATTTAAAAAATCAAAGGTCACCTTTAAATCTCCGAAACGCCCCCACCTAGAAAAATTTCGTTTGACTTATCTTATGTCCCCCTCGAAGTCACAAAACTTTTGTATGAAACATTTTTCTCTAAAATGCTTTGTTTCCGAGATATTTTGCTGTCTAAGTTAAAATGGGATACCCTGTATATGTACTGATTTTATCGAAGCTATAACGAAGATTTTTTACGCGAGAAATTCGTGTCTCTATAATTATCTCTCGATAATAATCCAGACAATACACATATTTATATACATTATCTAAACTATCTATCGAAATTATACACATCTAAAAGCAATCCTTAATAAGATGTCTTAAAGATATCTTAAAACAATATCTCAAAGAGATAAGAAGTCATAAATCGGGATATAAGATATTTTTAAAATATTATACTGATGTCTTTCAGTTCTATATAAAACACGTTTTCGAATTTTTATCTTTTACAATTAGATGATTTTAAAACATGTTCTTTTGAGAAAATTTATTTTTTTGCTCTTATCAAAGGTTAATAACATGTTTCCAGTTATCAAGCATTTTTACATCTGATATCACCACGGACTTCATAGTCGATATGATACCAGCACTTTTACCTACGTTAGGTACCCTGAGCCACATGTATGCACGTGTCAGATATATAGACAAAGTAAGCTCGGTCGGTCATTACTTACATTCCTTATAAACTTTATGCTAATTTAATAGAACGTGTTGCTCATCTCAGTACATAAATACCTAAGACTAACATTTACTTTTTTTGTAAAGTGTTTGTATAAAAAACTTGTTTTTATAAATTTTATATGTGTATATCTATATGTACTTAGAACTGCAATTAGCCTAATCCTAATTGTGCCTAATTAATGTCGTTATTTTTATCGCTCAAAGCTACAAATAATTTTTATAAACAAATACTTGTGGTAAAGTGAAAATAAACGATATATCATTTGTAAATCTTCTGGAATTTAAATCCGATTATGTTAACACGCTGATTGATAGTCTAATAAACAAATATATCAATCAATTATCTTCAACCGTCTCGCTATTGTTATTTTGTAAGTGATTTACTGACTATTTGTAGCTCATTATTTTATTTATTTTTAGCTTAGGGATCTATTTGAACATATGTGGAACGACTGGAGGTTGCGAAAAACACGTTATGAGATCAGAATCATGCACGAGCATGCCGAGATCACGAGATTATTGTCGCTTTTTTACTCGCGTAAGAAAAACATTAAACTTCGCTTTATCCGAGGAAAGAGATGCGCCTTTCTGTCTGTAAGATCGACATTGTATTTCTGTGTGTGAAATCAATCGTGCTCTCTTCATTATCAGCATTGGATGTATTATTCAATATTCATCATGCGCATTATTTTCGACGAGTAACTCGCGCAAAACATTTCTTTTAGCAATTCATATATAATTACAGTTTTATTTTTAAATGCGTTTGTTATAATCGTTGTCATCGAATTAAATGAATGTGGAATTTTCTGAAAATGATTCATTGGACTCATTGCTTACATTTCCCACACTCTTTTCCTAAACTTCTCCCAATTTTTTCCTCATATCACTCATATTAATATATTTTTATTAAACAAAACTTTTTGAGAACAGAATATAATAATAGAAATAATACTAAAAACTATTTTCTGTTTTAGACATTATTTATGCTCGATACTTTGATATTTAAGGGTGTATTCTAGTTTGGTTGTTTTAACCCTTTGCGAACGGGGAGCATGTTTACATGCTCTCCGCTTATATTTCAGAAACCATTAGCCCGATTTTTATGAAACTTAAAATACAAAAGTTTTTTGTGAATTTCAAATTTTTGATTTCAAAATTGAAGAGGGCCATCAAAAAACTTCTGTATTTCAAGTTTAAAAATCGGGCTAATAGTTTCTGAAATATAAGCGGAGAGAATGTAAACATGCTCCCCGTCCGCAAAGGATTAAAGACTATTTTTACGAATTTTTTCCTCGGAACTGAAAACACCTAAAATATTGACACTTTATATATATGTTTATCACTCCTTTATATTTAGAAAAATTTAAACTTTTGTCCTTATTGTTAATATAAAATCGAGATATTATTTAATATTAAACACAGCGTGTCATAAAAATCCTATTTACTTTGTCCTAAGAGTTGCGTCCCTCGTGCTAATTAGACACCAATGTTCCAAGGTTAATTTTAATCTACACAAATGTGATTATGGTGTGAACTAGGATAAATCACTTATCGCAACGTTGAACAAAATGGCGGCCAATTAAAAATAAAAAATAAAATTTTGTACAATTTTTTCAACTTTTGCAAGGTAAAAAAAGTTTTAGTTTACATCATAGCCACAGATACTACGAACATTTTGCTTCAAGGTAGAAGACGATCAGTTCAGTAGTTTCGGAGAAAAGCCTGGGACAAGGTTGAGAAACATGATTTTGAGAAAAACGCTTAAATATGCGCTCGCTTTCAAAACGTGAAAATACCGACAAACTGTTCGAATTTCGTCGAATCGCTTTGCAGACTTATTTCATAAGAGTACAAAGATTGAAAAACTGTAAAGAAAAAAAATCGAATTTTTTTTATTCGTCAAAACTAGAACATTCCCTTAAATCTTATATATTGCTACCTTGAATATATTGTCACCTGAGGATATAATCCTAGAGAAGTGAAAGATTACAGTGGTCTCGCCATCACTATTATTCAAAACTTATTTTTTTTACACAGGTATTGCTGATTATATTAGGAAATTTACGATTATCAAATTTTTCAGTTCTGCTGTACATAGCCATGATGGGGTACAACACATGGCTGTTCATGCCGGATATTCTCGACGCTATATCGCCCATGAATGAGTCCCGTCCGCGAATGCAACCTTTTAAAGCTGAGTTCTTTTTTGATGAGGAACGATACTATAACCTCATTCGGTACCACACATGCATGGTGATTTTTACAATGACAATAATTTCTGTTGCCAATTCCACTCTGTTTCTGGCTCTTACGCAACATGCTTGCGGAATGTGCGAGTTGCTGGGGTAAGAAATTACTCGCAATTATTTGCGAAAGAGCAGACGACTCAGCGCTAGAAAGTAGAGCGCGCAGCTGGTCCATTAACTTTTGAGTTTGGGTGTAGATTCGCACATGCGATAGATATAACTTTTCTTTTCATTAAAAAAGATGTCGAAAATATTCTTTTCCTCGCGTTTTAAAAAATTTGTGTCATTATGCTATTTTCTCTATTTTCCTCGTGAATAATAATCAATCATTTCGTCTTTTCTTCCGCTTATTACAAGGCGAATATCATTCGAACAAAGTCAGTTGTATGCTAAGCGTGATGTTGGTGATAAATTCGGCAGATATCGCATGGAACGCTTATTTTGTGTTGTTGAAGATGCGACGACATATGATTTAATACGGTCAAAAATAAGTTGCGGCAGCATGGCCGTTCTCGTACGGCTGCATTACAACATTATACAGTTTGTATTTTTATATAAAGCATACGGTATCTATTAAATCGGTTTAGTCCAACTTATCGAGCATTTTGCGAAGAAATGTTATGGCTAGCATGTAAAATTAAAATGATGATAAAATAACTAAATAATGCTATTTCCCCATGATCTTGTTCTTTTGATACGATTTTAACAAAGAATTTATTGCTAGAGGACAAAAAAAATTTATTAAATTAAATAATATGTTTCAATAGATATTTTTCCAGTTGCTTCTTAATATACTTGAAAATTATTGTATATTTATAAGTTACAATTGAGTATGCAAGTGTAAAGGTATGAAAGAATTTGATTATAATTCTTTTATCGATTTTCTATCTAAAGTCAGACATTGACGAATATATTATGAAAATTATGAACTAAAATTATTTCGTAAAAATATACATTAACATTACATAAACTTATTTATATATATACAAGAAATATTCTTTCCTTCATCTCACAGTTTCCATTGACATATATGACCTTGTTTTGCATTGTAAGATTCATTGGTATGATCGAAGCTTATCACACAATACCCTTTTTAATGGACCTCCTCGCATTAGTACTTTCGGTGAGCCTTGCGTTAACGCAGGTATGTTGACAGTAAAAATACATTGAGCATATCAAAATGCAGAAACAAGATCTTTCAGATGCTTACTATTGCCGGCAATGTTGAGCGAGCTTTCAGATCTAGCAGCGTCGCTCTTATAACACTGACGTATCTATTCCTGTTTAATTATATGGGACAAAAAATTACGGACGCGAACTCGAGCGCATGCGAGAAGGTGTGAGTAGTATACTTTCTCTTTTTCAATGTATCTTATAATAATTTAAATTTATAATTCTTTTTCAATAAATATATCTAAACCGTTGGCAATGTAGCTTCAAAACAGGAGAAAAAAAAATTAAAGTAAATAAAAGAAAGAAGGAAAATCTCTATTTCTCTTTGCGAAGTGTTTTATATTTAAAATATGCGTTAGATAATTATAAAAGTGTTATCAAATATGTTTGCAAAGACAGGAATATCATAAATAATATAACATATAATTAA
Organism: Aphaenogaster floridana; assembly: GCA_003063835.1. NCBI lineage: Eukaryota > Metazoa > Arthropoda > Insecta > Hymenoptera > Formicidae > Aphaenogaster > Aphaenogaster floridana. The sequence goes on from NJRP01000399.1 coordinate 21,049, forward strand.
TGATATATTCTGATATAATTCTAAAATTATATATGCTATTTTTTTAAAATAACATTAATTATTTTTAAAAATCATTAAAAACGATGTGTCAACGATCTTTCATAAACTTTTAGTTAAATTCGATATTTCTCTTATTTCTTTATTACATTAATCACTTAAATAAAATCCATTTTTATCTTATTAATTAATGTAATAATTAGTAAGTAAATTTTTAAAACGAGATATTTCAGATGAATATTCTTCGCCAGTGAATAATAAATCAAAGAAGAGATTTGTTTCGACACTACTAGCCAATTTTATTTTAATTTAAAATGTCACGACGTTTCGACCATGGATTTTGGTCCTTCTAAAGTGATTAAATTAAGATTAATTATATGTCATACACAATTACATCCAATGGAAATGACAATGTTCCAAAAATATGTGAAAGTCCAAAGAAATATGCAGAATGTCATAGTTGAATAAAAATGTAAAGTATAAAATAGTCGTCATATAAAATTATGATCCATATAATTAATCTTAATTTAATCACTTGAGAAGGATCAAAATCCATGGTCGAAACGACGTGACATTTTAAATTAAAATAAAATTGGCCAGTAGTGTCGAAACAAATCTCCTCTTTGAGATATTTTATTTCGTACAGGTATAACTCTGCGTGGTACGATGCAAATATCTTAGAGCAGAAATCGTTATTGTTAATAATGAAACGACGCTTCTACCCGGTCGTCCTGACCACCTATAGATTTTACATGATGTCCTTGCAGAATTTTGGAAAGGTAAGATAAAAACGTGCCGTAATCGATACGCGGAAATCGCAATGACGAAGGATACAAAGAATATTCATCTCCTTAAGATACTTCAAACGGCGATCTCCTATTGCATGTTCATGAAACAACTCTGAGGATACTTCCATCAGCTGTAGACGCAGAAATAAGAATAGAAAATGTAGCCTTTTTAGCATGTAGACTACGCCAGCTTACGTTAATCTACATGAGAACACGTTAGTGTCTTTAACGCCACGTCGAAAATTTTTCTCCGTGTAAAAAAAAATTTATTAGTGCGTTTGATAGGTAAGTGTGTGCAGACAGATGTAACGAAGGAAAAATGTAAATTTGCAACATACGACGTAAACCTTTCTTTTTTAGAAAAACAGTAAGTAAATCAAAATACTGAAGACAAACGTTGAGGAAAAACGCAGAGATGAGTTAACTAAAATATTATACTAGTATATATTATAGTAATAAAAAAAATAACTCTCCAAAATTATTCACGAAAGTAATAATCCCGAACGCCGATGTTTAGATAGTTGTAAGTGACATAAAGTCAAATTGCGTATTCTGATCCCATTGGTGAAATCGATGAGTTTATTCGCGCCAAGTTATGCAGCGCATGCAGCATCCTTCACAACTCGTGTATCGACCATGAGGCCCTTGTGATTCTTCGCGATGCACGTGGATCGACGAAAAGTCGGCCGTAAGTCGCGAAGTGGAGTCACGACGGGATGAGGACCGGCGTCCATGGGAGCCGGTTTAATAACATTAATGAAGGAACAGCTCGCGCGAGCGCGAAAGCAGGAGGAGGCGAGCGCCCTCGGACCCCTCGAGATTTTCCTCGCCGCCCCTCCGCCCCATTCTTTATCCTTAGAGGAAATAAAACCAGAGTTGTAAGAGCCGAATGATTAATATCCAGCCGACAGTTTGTGAAGCGGGCAGCCAATAAACGGGATAAAAATACTCGTGAAAAATAGCGCGCTCATTAGGGGTACAGTGACATCTGCGACTGCCTGCCTCGAGTGCTCTCTCGCGCGCGGAGGAGCCCGAGAAGGCGGGTCGTGGAGGGCGATGGGGTGAGCAGAGAAGGAGGTGAGGGTCGGAGGGGGTGGGCGCGAGGGGTGGCAGCCGAGAGACGGTGCGCCGGAAAACGGAGGGACAGATTTATTAAAGTAATGGCAGATTATTTTAATATTCCGATGGGAGTGTGCGCTCCATTCGTTGTCTCGTGCCAATTCAATAATCCGCGCCCGGGCGAGCTGATCCTTCTCTCGCCGGAGCGTCATTATTTCGGGACCGGATGCTCGCTCTGTTCCCGCTCGTCGACGCTTCGAGACGAGCATAGAAGACGAATCATGGACGTAGGAAATACTTAACGGAGCGTAAGGTACCCTTTTAGACCAGGGGAGTGAAGCTTAAGAGGTGAGGGAAAAAATCCATCGCAGCCATCTTGATTGATCAGAATTAGTATATATGTATATAATACACGATATATGTAGACTCAGATCTATTTTCACGTCCCGCGGCGTGATTTTAATCGAAGTATCGCGGCGGTTTGAATATAAACGGTTCTTGTACTGATCATTTGAATACATTAATTTATTCTTTACAAGGCAAGGATAAATTAATTATTCATATGTTTGATCAAATTACATTTGTTAGATGTACAATAGACCATACTCCGTGTAATTAACTGTCGCCGCCATTTTGATTTATCATATCCGTTGCAATAGATTTTCACTCTCCTTTCCCCTTGAGCTTCAACCCCGCACTATGCTCCGTCCAGGTATTTCCTACGTCCATGAGACAAATGGATTTGCCGATCTACGGCGAGAAACGTCGGATGTGCGAGCGAGGATTTGACATTTCGCGTCACGCGAGGTATATAATTCGAAAATATTACTAACTGGTATTAGGCTCACAGATATACAATCAAAAAATTAGAATGAAAAGCCAAAAAGAGCCAAAGCCGCTGTTGGGGCTAACAATGTGTTTCCTTTAGATGTACAAAATTGAAATTACAAATTACAACAGCCCTAACAGCGGCTTTGGCTCTTTTTGGCTTTTCATTCTAATTCTTTGATAATAATTCAACTCTCACTCTTCGCGCGGATCCATGTTTAGAGCGTATAGCGCTAAGTGTGCGGTATAGACACGGACCGACGTTATGTAATACCGACGAACTGCGCCGGAGAAACCGAGAGTCTCATACTCTGTTTATTCGAGCTTGAAGTGGCTCGAGAGCTAAATTTTTGCCGAGAATGCAACGGATACCGCGCAGCTGTTGGCTTATGGAAGCTGTAAGTGTTGCCGCCAAAGCAGCGATATCCAAGTAATCGATTCGACCGATACAGTCGCTGTATTTTATTCGTCGTTATTAACATGCCGCGTTCCTAACTTTTATATGTTTTTCCGCTCCTCTCTTCGTGCTGCGCGAGAAATAAAAAAATAGGGTAGGAAGATGCGTTTTCGTGCGAAGTATCGCGCTACGATAAAGGCTGGATAATAAAAGTTAGAGAAGAGTGCATAAGATGAATGTGAATGAGACACCGTGGTGTCTTCTAATGATAAAATCGATGGTCATCACGAGGTCGTTAAGCAATCACGACTATTAATCAAGCGCTCATCGTAGAGCTGTTAAAAAAGAATGACTGTAGAATTTATCATTGAGAGACGTGACGGTACCTCATCTCGCTACGTAACTGCACCGATTCGTCTTGAGCACAATTAATCAATATAATCCAATTGCAATTCTGGTAATGGCGAAAAAGATGGCGGAAAAGAAGAGCGTCATCCACAAGAATGCTTTATTCTTTCGTTCCTACTGTAGCTATATGCATTATGAAGTAAAATATTACCGCAGTCTATATTTTCATATCTATGAATATATATTAGTTCCTTTTAGTTTTATATATGGTGCTTTCCATTTAGTGACACAAGTCGACACAAGTATCGTTCTATCTTCGTTACTCATTGAATGCAAGAAAGAGATAAAACGACGTTTGAGTCGACTTGTGTCACTAAATAGAAAGCACCAATAGATGGCTGTAAAAACTTTACGCTTATATAGAGAGATAGCACGTATTTTGATATGTATTTAAAAACTTCTCGATGATATCATCTAGTGATGGACGACAAGACAAGAGTTTCAAGATCTTGTCTTGTCTTGTTTTGATTTT
>NJRP01000399.1:29817-70949 GCA_003063835.1 Aphaenogaster floridana
GTATCAAGAATCTTGCAAGAATCTTGTAAGAATCAAGAATCAAGACAAGATATTGATTGTCAAGATCAAGACATAATTCTTGATTTTAAAAAATCAAGACAAGACGATTCTTGTCTTGTCTTGTTTTGAATCCATCACTATATCATCGTCTTTCGTTTGTTGCCGTAAAGGCCTCTGCACAATCAAAAATATAAGGAACAAGGAACAGATATTAGCGATTGGAATGAGAAAAAAAGAAGAAAAAAGATTCTTGCTTCTTTCTTCCTCATAAGAAAAAAGAAAGAAGATTCTTGCTTCTTCCTTCTTCCACATCCTAATCGCTAATATCTGTTCCTTATATTTTTGATTGTGCGGGGGTCTTTACAGTTCGGTGATAAGAATTATCATATAAATACAATAAAAGCTTGCAAAATTATAACTTTCTTGAAATATTTTACGTAGATTTTATCAAAGATAAAAGAAGATTTTCATCATGTATCATAGATTTGCAATGCAAATTACTGTACATAGCTGCAATAAAAGTAAAACGTAGAAAAGTCCTTAAACGTTTTCAAAATGTCAAAACGTTTTTATGAATCGCTTATTTGTCACGTAATATGCACAAAAATACAAATACTCTTTTTGTAGCTGTAAAATAATTTTGAAATGAAAGGGTTGTACAAATGCTGAATAATACGATATTCTATAGAATAAGGAGGATCGAAAGAGGACGCGCAGATAATTTCCTTCTTGGCATCAGTTCGTACACGGTACCGTTTCATTTTGGAGTATCATTGCGCGATTCGAGGAAAAAGGAGCTTATCTACTCGTTTTTAATCTCATCGGATTCCTCAGGTCTGCTCGGCACCGAAAAATCTGTCCGAAATACACCGAAAGGCGCCATTGCCGACGTGCCATTGAGAAAGCGTTGTACCTTTCGAAAAAGCTATATATTAATTGCGGGACGTCAATCATGTAAATCGTTTGTTGCAAATCACCTTTCACGCTGTTCCTAAGGGTTTATGTGAAACGGCGATGCAATTACCCCTCCCAATTCAACATACTCTACAACGTGGCCGCAATCGGCCGCCATTATGCGCATCGGAATCTCCGATCGCAACCATCAGAACATTGATATACGCTCGCCATCAAAATCACGGCGCCACGAAGTGGCGCGATTTGTATTGTATTTTCCTTGCTTACTATATTTTTTTTGTTAACTTTTTTTTAAAATTCTCAATCACGACGCGGCCCGATCGGCCGTTCGATCGCGACATTGTACTCGAATCGGCCGGCATAATCTTGACGTATATTTTTCCGGACAGCGCGGCCGGGCGAGCCGCGCGGCGTGGTGGACCGGTGGGCTGGCGTGGCGATATTCGTTAGGGGCCATTTTTAAAAATTAAACGTCCCACTTTATCGTTACGCGCGGCGATTAATAATAACGGGCGCGATCGGGCGCGGGCGCGTATCTTCCATGGCCTCTCCCGGGTATAAATCTGCGAAATTCTGGAATTATCAGGCGGCGGGGCATGAAAGGCTATTTCCGTCGCGCGGAATCGCGGGCAATATTTTACCGCCCGGGATTGGGGTTGAACGCGGGACACATCGACGTTTGATATTTTTATGCAGTGGCGCCACCGCGGCGAGATTTACGAGGCAGATATGCGATCACAAAATGTCCGACACTAAATCAAACATGTTGCATCGGAAAACATCCGAAATTATTATTGGGACTTTTATTGGATCGACGGGAATGAAATAAACGTGTGACGTAACTTTATATTCCGCCTCTTTCCCTCCTCGGTACCGCGAGCGCCACCCCCTCCGCGCGCAACCCCCGTTCCGCGAGCGCGCCGTTCTATCCGCTCTCTTGTGGAATAAAAGGCTAACTTTATGATTGATTCGCCTTTTTTTTACGAGTCTTTTTTCGTCGTACGTCAGTTGCCGAAGGCGATGGATGGATCCTCTGTTCTCCGTCGATATCGCATCCTCCCGTTTCTCGTAGCGGAACGCGCGGGATTGCAGGAGGAAATTTCCTCTAATCGTTAGCCCGCGGCCGGACAAGCTCGTTGCTTTTTAAATTTAAAATAACTAATATCTCGCACATATACGCAAATATCTTATCCCGAAAAGATAACTTGTATCTAGTGAAAACCAAGATTTTTGCACTACAACGAACAACCTATTTATTTAAAGGAACATGAAGGTATTGAGTTTCATCCTTTAATTAGTTATGTAAATCTCTTAATATATTCAATACTCAATACTTTTATGTTCCTTTAAATAAACAGGTTGTTCGTCGTAGTGCAACATTCTTGGTTTTTACTAGGTACAAGTAATGAAATTAATTGATATGGAAGGGTACATCTCAGTATATTTATTTAATTAATATAATATTGCTAATAATTAATAATTATTATAAATAATAATTAATAATATAATTTCGTTAATTATACTGAGATGTACCCTTTCAAATCAATTAATTTAATCGTCTTTTCGATGCCGACATATTTCGAACTACGTTCTACGCGAGAAATATGAACGCGAGCGAGAAAACGACGATCCCGAGGAAACGGGTCACCTAGGAGTCGCGTTGCAAGGGGGTTTAACAAAAGAGAACCGTGCGCTCGTCCCCCTCAAGATCGCCGCAGTTTGCTGTTATTAATCGCGCTAATCGATTTGACGCGGCGCTGCTAATGCAGCATCGGCGAGATGCGGTCTCGTGTACCGTGTCTATCTTTTATTGATGCGGCCGGCGCTGGCGCCGGCGTCCGACGCCCCCGTAATTGAAGGGACGCCCTTTAACTGAATTTCAAACGATCGCATTGTCAGCGTTGCGTTTGCGATTGCGCGTGAGCGTCGCGACGTCTTCCGCACGACGTTCATGAAGCGCAGCGCGCGGCCGATTCTGCACGATTTCATTCTATGACGAGATAAAATACGCAAAACGAGACTTCCATTAACAGCTTCGCAGTATATATACTGATAAAAAGAAATTTATGAAAAATGCTGATATAACAAAATATGTAATATTGAACGAAAAGGTAAATATGTCGTAAGAAACTTCGATTAAAATTACGCAGACTAAAGATTCGTTATATTCTGAATAACACCTAATAATAAAACAAATAAGAAACAAGAGAAAGAGGAAAGGAGAAAGATCAGTAGAAATATTTTTTTAAAAGGCAATGAATTATGTGAGATCGTACATCTATTTTTATAGTTTTTATCGTTGAAAATGACTCGAACAAGAGTCGAAACGTCCGGTTAATTCTTGTATAACATCTGTATATTAGTGTTATTAGATTAATAATTTCATATGGTTTGAAATTTTTAAGAATATTATTCAATGTTTGCGTAATAATTACAGCGCTGGACTCTTAATTGCCTTGAATTGTTATTTTATGACCTTCTCAAGAGTCCTTTAATTAATATTTAATTAATATTTATTTTTTAATTTTAAATTTTTAAATTATTTTAAATTTCTAAATTAAACTCCGATTTCGAAAATTAAAACTTCATAACGTTGCAGGACGAACTTCCATGAATTCCTCTTAATCCGCCGATTCTTTACAGGGTGGTCCATCATGTTGATAACACGGCTCTGTCGAACGACAATGCCGATGTGATGCATAACGCATAACTGCACAAAAGCCAGCGCATTTATAGTTGCGTTTAAAGTCGCGATATAGGAACGGAAGTAGTCATTGAGTTGCCGGGGAGGGATCCTCTGGGATGAGGCGATATATCGCGGTTATTGTCCATTAGGAGAGCCCGAGGTGGCCATCCACGCCACGAACTTACTTTACGATCTCCTGCCTTTTTACGCCGCCGACTCGCTCTCGTTCTCTCCCTTTCTCTGCCACTCTCCTTCCGTTCACTCTTGGCACTCACTCTTATCCCCCTTCGCTCCTTTATCTTTGCTATCATGGCTTCCTGTATCTTTTTTTCCTGCGTCATCGTCGGGGTGCGAGAGTGTGCTTTATCCCGCGCCTTATGGCGGCTACGACGAGATTGCTGATTCTTGGGCGATTAATCCGTCATTCTACACCCTCGATATTGTTCTCGGTGGTGTTGCATTTTTCTGGGATTGCAGTATGATACTTAAAGGCTACCCACGCATGAAAAGATTCACTCGGAGAGAATTTATTATGAGACGGTCGCGTGACCTCGGGGTTTTAAACGTCTCTCTTCTAAATATTAATTAATAATTTAATGATAAATTAAGTAATATCTATCTACAATTTTTACAAGTTGTGAAAATTGCGAAATACAAATGTTTCTTAGGCATACGCGATTTAACACACTTGGACAACTGTATGTCTCGCATTTCCATTTTAATGCAAAAGGCACCTTTTAACCGTATTTCTCACTCGCAAGTTTTGCACCATTTTGAACGGATCTCGACGACTAATGCCTCTCATTAAAAGTTTCTCCCGCTGCACCTTGAGATGCGCCTCGTACTCGGAATATCACATAATCCATTGACCCGAGAAGTATCGTAATCGTGAAAAATATATTGCTCTGAAGGGTCGCATAAATCCCGGCCGATAGCTCCTCCCGGAGAGAGAGGAAAAGAGAGAGAGAGAGGGGGGGAGGGAGAAAGAGAGACAGAGGCCCGTAAGAGACGACGGCTGGAGAGAGGGCTGGTTAATTGGCATGACAGATAGAGGGTGCGAGAGAAGTTGTCGCTTAGTAACATTACGTCGCGATGAAAGTGATTTCCAACCCTCCTCTCGTGCTGCCGCTGCCACTGCTGCTGCTGTCGCTACTTCTGCGCCACCCGCTGTTCCGCGTATTGGCGAAACGTTTCAGAGTGGATTGCACGAGCGCTCGATTCCTTGTATTATTAGAGAAGAAGAGCTCCGGGGGTATTTCATTGCGTACTATCGTGTCGTATCCTGTCTGCCTCGATAAGGACATTTTTTTGGTCCTCCATAAAAAGACAAAGGTATTAACCCTTTGCTTTGCGTTGCGCGATGAGAGATAAGCGTAAATTATATTAGATATTTATGAGAACAATCAATGTCGCGTCTTGACTTGGAAGTGAAAAGAGAAAAGGTTTTGCATAAATAATATTAATAAATAGGTATAATAAGCTGCAAACAAATAGAACAATGTGTTGTAAGCAAGCACTTCCAAAAGTCGTCGAACTGTCCGAAATTCTTTTGACAGATTTGAGATATTCTGTATGTCCAGACATAGATTGTGTTAATCCATTTATTTCTAAGTTGCAGGAAAACACTGTTATATCAGAATCTCAAAATCTCTCGCTATTTTTCATCGCTAATAGATAGCTCATAAACTTTGCTAACGTACCTACTTCGAATCTCTGTTCATATATTAAAATAACATATTCGACTAACTTTACGTTCCGTATTATGACACTAAATCACAGATCCTGAATAGAATGTCAAAAATCTCATTGCAGGAAGGGGAGGGCGTGGAATCTCGCCATATGAGCACCCGCGTTTTTCCCTCCCCTTCCCCTCCCTACCTCCCTCTCGCTCTCTTCTCCATCGTGTTTACAGAGTATCAAGCAACACCATAAGTGGGCGGTACAAAGAACACGTCGTGGGTCCATATATCCCCTGTCCCCTCTCGAAACAAGTCTCTTCCATCCCCCCCTTCTATACATCATCCGACGACTCATCCGCTGACTTGTTATTAAATTAATCCTTCGTTTAGTCAAATTGATGCATCGATATCACAGAGCGCTCATAATTCACGGCACCCTCTCTCTCGCCGGGGGTGCACTCATACTCGAGCATACGCACGCGCGTGTGAGTGCGTGGTCCCGCCGCCCCCGGATTCGCGGCTGCGAGGGGTTGCGCTACCGCGGCCCCCAATTGCGCCGCGCGTTGCACGCACGGACTCCACTATTTATTAATATCGTTACTTAACATTTCAACCGCTCGTGCATCACGCCGTGACGTCATTAAGATAAATGCGGCCCGCCGGCCGCGGCCTGGCGTCACTCGATTGTCGTTCATTATAATTAATAATTCGGGGATCGCCCGACGTGCTTTTATATTAAGCGCCGCTTCGCGTCGTACGTCGATAGCGTCGAAACGAGAGGGGTTGGGGGGGAGGGAGATAACAATTTCGCGAATCGAGAGGGAAGAATAATCGAAGGCTTGATATGGAAAGGCTGCAAGAGACACGTTTACGAAGAATTATTTTCTTTCTTATGAAAAATTGCTGAATTCCTTTTCCATTTGTTATATCGTATATCTTGACTCTTTTATAAAGATCAAATGTTTAACGTTAGACGTATCCCCAAACGATAATAACTTAACTAAATCATATTTCTCAGGCATCAGAATATTGCGATTACTTACTTATATTTTTAGTTGAGATTATTTAATCAGGCAATCCTCTTTCCCTTGCGGAAGATTATTCTCATTCTCGTCGAACTCTATTGTCATATCAAGAACTGGTTTCCGAATGATACTTTCGGATTCAAATGGTATTCCTACTCAAAGTAAGCCGGGATCTGAAATCGAATTGGATTCCGCGGCGAAGTCTGAATCTTAAATGACACAAGGGGGAGGGGAGGGGTCCGTGACCAAACCAGGATCAAACGATTTGATCCGAGGACACAGGATTAAGGAGAGCATAAGCCAGCGTCCGGGTGGGTGCGTTTAGGGGATAGAGCGAGTGATCGTGTCGGCCATCATGGGACGGTGAATTAACACGTGCGTACATCAGTAGGTATCAGTATGTACTCTCGTGACAGAGACTGCCGAGAGTAAAATCGCTCGAACGGCATGTGTGATTAACGAAATTAGGAAAGAATAAATTAAGATAATAACAGAGTAGCGTTCATTGACGCAATCTAATTCTATCTTCAAGTTAACATGATTTACAAAGAAATTGATGTCATTAATTATCATTATCATTGATAAAGTGATTTTATTATGTGAAATGAATAAAATAAAATTTTATTATGTTATAATGTGAAAATTACAATTAATTACATAACTTCTTCTGTATACTCATTTGCATAATAATATGCTATTAATGACATTATAGGATTAAAGAAGATATAAAATGGCAGTAGTCGATTTAAATAACAAGAAGTAGTTGAAAATTATCTTAACACAAGATTAATAAACCTGTAAATAATTCTACGGAATAAAACATTAATAATTTCATTTTCGTTAGCGTATTTCGTAGACCAATGACTCTTAATTTTACGATACGATCCATTCTGATGGATACTTAAAATTCCTCTACACTCTCCCGAAATCCACGTTCGGTTTAATACTTGAAAAAGAAGCGTGGCGCGTTTCCGCTATAAAGTGCAAAACTAGTGCATCGCGGTGGCGGGTGGTTAAAAAAAAAAGAAAACGAGAGAAGAGCAGGAGGTGAGGTAGGAGAAAAAGAGAGAGAGAGAGAGAGAGAGAGAGAGAGAGAGAGAGAGAGAGAGAGAGAGAGAGAGAGAGCAGCTTTAGACAATAGGACGGCCGAACAGAATCGAGTGCGGAGAGCGAAGAGAGCGGAGAGGCAGGGCGGGCCATAAACAAGTGCTTACCGCAATCTAATGCGTCTGTAATTGCTCGAGCACCGGTATCTCCCCCAACGGTCCCACTTGCTCCCGCGATTTAATTACTATGTAAATGTCGCATTCCCTAACCTGTCCGTTTTCCTGCCTGCCTGCCTGCCTGCCCTCCCCCTGTCTCCGGATCCTCGTCGTCCTCTGCTGTCGTCCTCCGACGCCGCCGCCGCTGCCGCCCGATGTCCTTAATTACTTTATACGTTATTATAGCCCACCAACTACTACGCCGACCGTACTCACTCCATCCGGCACCCAGGCAGGCATTCCACTCCATTTCGTTCAGCCATATTGCCGCCGGGTTAAAGCGGACTGCCTGGGATACATTCTGTTCGCTGATTATCTCGAGAATCGCCCATGGCACTTGGGGCGATTGTTAAGTTATTTTACAATGGGCCTGACTCCACATACGGACATTTACGTCAATTGTTCGTACAATACGCGAGAGATGCGTTTTCGTTGATGTCAATGATATTTGTACGACGAGCAATGAATAGATGAGGTCACTCGTGATAGTTTTGAATCGCGTCTTTCACATTGATAAACTTCTTTATTGGGTTCCCATTCACGAAACTGACCTTATCCTTCGCGGATTCACGCCGATATCCTGCTATTATATCCTGCGATGTTTTCAGATAATTTTAACATGCTAACGCATGTCGCGCGCGTTAAAGCAAATAAAGAATAATTCTCCTGGTAAAAATAATAAAAGAAACAAGAGGGAAAGACGCTATTGCGAGAGAGTGTCTTAATGCGCGCAGAGAGCCCATTTAAGTTGCATGTAAGTTTTCAACGGGTTAAAATAAATATCGCCGGAGCAGGATGGATAATATTGCTACTGGTGATTTGGAAGCCGGCCATTGCGCGGACGCGCGATAAACTGCATTCGTATTGCCTCCAAATGGAGAACGATTTCATCCCGTTTCGGTCCCTCTTTGTCTCCCGGACTCGTTTCCACCCCCTTCCTGTTCCTGTTCTCTCTCGTCGGACTTTTAACAGTATAAATGGTCCCGCTGTCCACAGGCTTCCGATAATGTGGCGGCCGAGAGGGTCGTGGGAGGATGGCTTTGGTCAGTTTGTCAGCCACCGATGTACCTAAGAGGGTCCTTTTCCTCCTGCGTCGATTTGTCTTCCACCGCAATGGATAAACTTCACGCAATCTGCCACCGGTATTTCTCAGAGGCAGACACGATCTGACGCGAGCACGTGCGCCCCGCACGGATTTTACTCGTCCGCCATTTGACAATAGAATTGATTTCGGAAATTAGCGAATATCCTCGTTGATAATTGCATCTTTACATGTTACGTCGCGAGCGATATGTTTCGGAGATTTCGCTAGATTACAGAAATACACGATTTAACGTAAGCAGATACGTCTCTTTGTGATTTATGCGAACGCCTTCAATGATATTAATTTAGAGAAATTAATCTCAAACAAAAAATATTATTTTCAATGATAAAGTGTTGTTTTTTAACCAAATTTATCGCAATAGAAACATAGTTTTAAAAATATTATTTTTTAAAAATTGATAACAAGATATGTGTTATCCTTGATTAAAAATTACGACAGTATAATAAGGTCTTTTATAGAAGAAACTTTAAATTGCGGTTTAATCAAACGGATACCACGTTTAAAGCCCGCATCGCAAGTTAGATAAAACGGAAAAGCGCGATTCTACAATCAAATCATGGTCTTGCTTATAAACTTTATAATTAAAAAGAGACGAAAGAGAGAGGGAGGAGGGAGGAGGTATATCTAGAATAGTTGTAATATCAGATAAAAAGGACAAATATCGTGCTTCCATTGAATAATACTTATATAAAATTTTATGTAGATTGCAACAAGACTTAAGAACTCTAATTAGTAAGCTAATTTATAAATTGTTTTTGACAGAATATCTTATTAAATTGAACCGAAGATTATATTATCTTTATCAATTTTAACGCGAAGATTAGTTATGATGCAAGGTTGACGGTACAAGAATAACTCGCATTATTCTCTGTAAGTCCGCGGCAAACACACCGAGTGTAAGAAATTCAGGATAGGGGAGTCCCGCCCTCGCGTCTCGGAAAATGTATGCGTAAATCGGGGTGGCGGCGTGCGGTTTTCACCCGTGGCGCGTTCCCTTTATGAAACAAATATGACTTTTAAACGGAACGAACATCCAGACACTCGTGGAGCACTAACAGCGGGGAAAGATTAAAGTTGCGGGTCGTCCCGATGTTTTCGAGTGGCCTCCAGTGCTTTTAGTAGACATTTCTTGGTGATTAAAAGGGGCGTCGCGTTTAGGGCAACCGGCCAAATGAATCGGATTTCTTTCCAGCTTTATCAACAATTCCGATCGTATTCCAACCTCGTCCGCCATAAGTCTTCACTTTTATGCATCTAAATTCTTATAAATTAAACGCTCGATAGCACAGCAATCAGAATTTTTTTTATCTCGTCTCATTCTAACAATTCGAAATATTATTTAAATTTACTTAATTGCAATCCACGTGCATGAATATATACCGTGTAACGAGAAAATAAAACTTTTTCTGCTACCAACAAATAATTGAGACTTTACCACGTTATAGTTCCGTGATAGCGCCCCTCTCTTGCACCCTTCTGTATACGTCGAATGATGTAGCGTGCATTATTTCTTCGTCCTAATTATCCGGCCGATCGACCATCTCTAACAACCGCAACATCCCCCAAAATTACGACCTCGAGGCGTTCGGGGCGTCCAGCGGATCATCCCCGAAAGGACGCGACGAATTCAGCCACGAGAATCGTGATCGTTGTCGCATTCGTTGTCGTCGCGACGAGACTCGATCGCTCGCTATAAACTTCGATAAGCGAGCGTGACGAATGCGCGCCGGGGATTCCCCGGCCCTTCTCGGTTCGACACGCGGAAAAGTAAAAGCGTGCATCGGTCGACCAACTCCCGTTTGCCAGCCTGCCTGCTTCCTTCCATCGGACCCCACGCGAGATCGAGCGATCGCGCTTCCAACTGCCAATAATTCCTACCTCCCTCTCCTCCCGATCTGTCAGTTCGCTCATGCCGGCCGACATGAAATCCTGGGTTTTACTTTGAATACCGCATTGATTAACTTATCTAATCTAATTTAAATGCGAACGAGGGGACGACGACGACGACGACGCCTTCACTTGCGTTCCTACTTGAAGGGAAGGGAGGAGGGCAGGGGGATGAAAAACGTAGGTCGGATCCAAGTAGCGTCGCTAAAGAAGGGGATGGGAGAGCGACGTCGGTGGTGGTGACGACGCCGTTTGCGTCGGTGGCGGCAGGAGGCGGGAAAGGGAGACGGACAGTGGAAACATCAGGAGCGTCGGCAAGTGTTCCCTCTCGGGACAGCGTGAGAGGGATGAGAAGAGGGCTTGAAGCGGGGGTAGTTGCTCTCGGGGATAGAGACACGACTAAGAGGAAAAGAGAAAGACCAAGAGATAGAGACGCTGATGAAGGATAAAGAGAGAAAAAGGGAGAGAATGAGAGAGAGAGAGAGAACAGCGAGGAGAGAATCAAGAACAGAGGATGAGAGTAGTAAAAGAGAAAGAGAGAGGACAGAAAGGATGGAGTAAAAGAGGACACAGCGGTCTCCGTTCGCGAGAGAAAGAGGGCGAACGGGGTGGAAACAAGAGACGGGACGATCCGGGATATGGGCGGGTTACCGTATACGTGTGTGCGGAGGGTAGGTAATACGTGCGGGAGGGTGGCAGAGAAAGAGAGAAGAGGATGAGAGAGGGTGTGTGTAGCGGATGTGGCGGGTAAGGCGAGCCGGGGCATACAAACCGCCGTGTAACGCACCAAATTGAGTGCTGAATCCCGGATTAAATCGGCGAGAGCGAAACAAGGGTATCAGGGGGTTGAGTGGCGAGAGGAAGGGTTCCCCGGCGGGGGAGGCAAGGGGAACGTCCGTGAAACCGGGGCGAAGATGGGGGAAAATCCGCACTCGGAGCCCGGTAGTCTAAGTCCGTCCCCACGTACATTCTCTCTCTCTCTCTCTCTCTCTCTCCCCCTCTCTCTCTGTATTTATCTATCTATCTCACTCGCGGGGGTGCAACTTGTAGATCTCACTAATTCTCCGATAGATCTCTGCCTACCCCATCTCTATCCCTGTCTGTCACGACGAAGGGATGGGAAAGGGGTGCGTCTCTTGCGTAAGTGGATGCATTTTGCGCCGTGAGGCTAATGTATCGCGGAAATTGGAGGTTTTGCGCCATGAATTGCGTGATGAAAGATCGTCGGTGAAAATGTCTTATCCTATTTCTCATGCAAAACACACGCGCAATCGTCTATTTTAAAAAATATCTTAATAGTTATCATTAAATTAAACCGTTATAGTTCATCTAACAATAAGTATACAATATATAATAAAAATGATATTTAATCAAATACTCATTATTCTCAAAACATATCTTGTTTCTCGTTAACGTAAAATTTAATTTTAGAGTTAAGACTCAAGAGATTCACGAAGAAGAAAGGATAAGAAATAAAAGAGTTACGCAAATCTGTTCGAATTTTCGCTAAAAAAAATCAGGTTCGAATTTATCAAAAAATCTGCAATCGGAAAGAAGTGTGCGATATCTAGGACACCCTGTATAACCTATTACGCAAAAAGTGAGACCCAAGTTAACGCCATGTCACGCGTGTACTTGAGGATATTAGAGGGAGGGCGTATCGAAATACGAGGAGTTTTAAATAAGTTTCCGCCGGCATTACCGTGTCGAGCAGCCGCGGCTTGTAAAGTTTCTCGTTAAAAAAGGCGAAAAGGTAGATTCCATTATAAACTTTAGGGCATGAATTTTCATTTAATTTCATCCGCGCGAGCGAGTCGGCGGACTAAACAGCCACGAGCTTCGATTTCCGATCCGAAAACTTCGTAGCACGCTAATTACCACCAACAACCGCGACACTCTGTAGACATTGTCGCGTTCTCCCTCGAATGAGCGGTCGCCGAGACTAGCGATTTCTACTATTACCAGGGTAATATCAGCTTGCAAAAACGAGTTAAAATTAACAAAAAAAAAAATCTGTTGATTATCCTAATTTTTTAGGACTTCGCAATTTTTAACATTGAATTACTTGATTCAAACATTCTATGTATCATCTAAAGCCTAAAAATAGCTGCTTGGCACAAATCTCTAGACACTGTAATTGTTTGTGAATGTGCAATGTTAATATGAGAATATTTAGCGAAATCAAGGGAAAGCTAATAATCCCTCAATGATACCCAACTCAAAGAAATCTTTCTCGGATCGCTATTACAAAGAACAACGTGAGAACCGGGGTGTTGAAGAAACAACCGGGGGCCTTTAAACATGTCGCAGTCCTGCTCGCGATGCTCTCGAGCAGGGACATCAATGCGAAACCACCGACGATGATCCGAAAGCGCAGCGAAGGGACTCTGCAGGCTGTTCACACAAAGAGAACTTGCTGTACGTGTGCGTTGCGCTCGTTTACGTGTATATACAGGGTGTTCCACTTATCCTATGTTGAATTTTAAGGACGGAGACAAGTTTTTGGCTACATTGTACCTAGATCTTCAGAATGTTGAGATGCCAATAATTACTAAATATTTCAAATACGACAATTGAGCTTCAGAGTGACGAGTAATTAATAAAAAACGTGGAATTAATTACACAAAAATAGACATAGAATCAATTACATGACAACCTCTTCGATAGAATTTTAACTTGAGATTTACAAAAATATACAAAAATCGGACAATTTCGACAAATGATATGTCTCCAAATCTTTTTTCCAAAGAAAGGACTACAAATATGTCAGAGAAATATCATTCAAGTATAATGTATCAAAGGAATGTACAAGACACCCTGTATATCTGTGTACATTTACGTGAGGGATGAAAAGAGGCAGGGAACGACTGCCACCACTGGCACGCCGTAGTAGTACAGCTCGCTGCGAGTGACTCTGCAGGGCGATTCAGGAGAAGCATGGGGGTCCGCAGGAGGAGAAGGAGGTGGAGGAGAAGGGGACAACGCAGAAAGGCAGAATGCATAATGGCCGGAGATCAAGAACTATAATAGACCGACGCGGCAATACGTGGCCGGGGCGCATAGCAGCGACTGACTCCGACTGACTGACTGCTTATTTGTATTATGGCATTATAAGGGCAACCCTATATCCGGACGGGGGTAGGACCCCTGGCTTTTGGGCCCCGCGCCGCGCCGAGCGAGATAGAGAGCCGTCGCGGTCGTCGTTTCGGGCCGCCTCGAGTTCGGCCGAAAGTCACGAACTGACGAAGGGACGGGACGCCCATGCAGTTGACCTGCGCCGCCTAATTTGACGCTTTGAGCCATTGTGCCTGGATTTCGTTCGCGTGAGACGCGCTTCTATGCCGCGCGCCGTGACCGAAAAAGTGGCAGCGCACTTTCCGGTGCCGTTTGTCCGGGGCCCCCGAGAAAAGGCGCGCACAGGCAGGATGCGGAGCGGAGAAAGAGAGAGCAGGGCCCTTCTCTCCCCCCCCCCCTCATCCCTCCTTCTCGTCCACGGGAAGTCAATGCGCGGGAGTCGTTTCCTCTTCTATCTCTTCACGGCGCTCGGTCAATCCACCGCGAACCAGATTATTCGGCACTCCGTTCTCCTTGGCCGAGAGCGTGCTATAAATCATACGGGAATTCCCGGGCACCCGGCATATATACACGATTTGTCGAGATCGTAATGAACCTGCGGCCGACTATTTTGCCCCGGGGTCCCGCCCAGAGGGCCCCGTCGTTGGATTCCTCGAGTGTACATCATATTTTGTAGTGGTCTCCGTTGCAGAGGGGTTGCTTCCGCGTACCGGGTTCGTTGGTTTAGGGTTAATAAGAATACGTACCTATATATACATACGTATAAACAGGTGTTCCATATATTTATCCAAAATTTATAGAGAATCACAAAATGCAAAGATTATTTCTTTCGTTTGTAATGATCATTAGAGATATTAAATCAATCAAAGAAGAGAAATATTAATTAAACATTAACCGCGTCTATTTATATCTGTACACGGAAAAAAACGATAAGGTTGCCACAACCACAATTCGTCCAACAAACATAGTGAATGTTGAGACAAACATAGTGAATGTTGTCTCAACATTCACTATGTTTGTCTCAACATTCACTATGTTTGTCTCAACATTCACTATGTTTGTTGGACGAATTGTGGTTGTGGCAACCTTATCGTTTTTTTCCGTGTACGACGGTAATAAATGATAAAATATCTCTGACTTAGAAAGTATACCTTCGCACAGAGTATCGCTTGTAACTTAACGGCTGTTGGCGTCTGGATCTTTTCGTTAGCGGGAAACGCGACTCCAGATTGATGAAATTGTAGCCAATATGTGAAAGCTGGCTCGCTAGGTCTAGGACACCCTGTACAAGACCAGATCGCGCAGGCACGGATCAGAGGCGTGTCCTGCGGGCTACCAGAAGGACAAGCGCGACCGGCAGGAGAGATCGACGTGATCGAGCTCTCGCTAATACGGAGAGATTAGCTGCATCTGTTCGCCGTGCACAACGCATTGTGCGCCCGCTCGCGAGGAATCCGCCGTGGAAACTTCACGTGGTCGGGGCACCCCCCTCACCCTCCCCCCATCCCCCCTGATCACAATAATGATGTCGGTTTTCTACGCGGCCACCGCGCCGCGCCGTACTGCACCGCACCGCACCGCGGCCATCCATCACCGACTGGTTATTATTTAAGCCGCAAAGTGACGTCATAAATACGTCGTTAGGCGCGCGAGTCGTTGCGCCGGGGAACAATGTTGCTCGCGATGACATTGATGCATTAGGGCCCCGTCTTTATTCCGCGGCGCGTCCGCCGCCGCGTCCGCCGGGATGGCCGCGCCGCGCTAAGGAATTAAGGAATTAATAAACTGGATAAATAATAATAACGGCGGCGGCGTCGCGGCAAATCCACGTCTCGGTTGCGAAGGGTGCCGATGAATGATTGCCCACCCGTAATAATTGAATTCCTATGTAAAAGGGTATATTATACACTTTCCGTGTGTACGTTTTTAACTAAACCCAGAGACCACACTTATTCTACTGATGTTAACACTTCAGAAGCATACGGCGAAAATTGTATTTAACGAAATCAAATTCATTCTCTAAAATGTTTCCGAGAAGGAAAAATGATGTATCGTGATATTTCTTATTAGAAAAATAATTTTTAATAATGATGAGATTAAATTTTACTTTCAACACGGCATAATAAGCTGAAATTTTACTTTCAACAGATCTCGGAAGCCGCGCAGTTGTCGGGAAATATTTAACAATTAAATTATACGATATTTACTTAATGATTAATGACAATTTTTATTGTCACTAATAAAGACCGTCCTAATCTTCTATCAATCTCTTATATCTTATATCTTCCATCAATCTCAATAGTAGTATACGCACCGACACACACGCGAATTAAATTTGTGCGTAACAGGCAACGGAGAATTTGTTTAGGATAATTTGCTCGAGACGGGTGTCCTGACACCCTTGTCAGAAATCCGCGATATAAACAGCGGCGCGAGATAGAGAGGGGGGGCGGAGGCAGAGAGGAGAATTCAAATGTTCTCCCCGCCATGTCGGAAGGGATGTTGTGGCGGGTGCGAGATTTGCTGTTGGATGGGTAGATAGCGATCGTACAGCTCGATTTAACGGCGTGAATTTTGTTTTTAAGTGTCGCGGAGGCCTACTGTGTCCGTCCCCTGATACGTAGACAATGCTCGGTAATAACAATAAAAAAAGGCGATACGATAGCGCGAGAACCATCAGATAACTCCAATTACTGCTATTTAAATATACTATCGCGAATTGGCTATGCTATATAATTTTAATATTATAATGCTGCGCTTGAAGAGAGTCGACTTCTACGTGAATTTTGTTCCGATACGACAAATTCTTATTTTTAATGCTAATGTATTTCGATTTGAATACCACATTTTTTTCTTTGAAAGAGAATATGTTTTGCTGTGAAAAAAATATATCACGACCAGTTACAATTAACCCTTTGCGGACGGGGAGCATGTTTGCATGCTCTCCGCTTATATTTCAGAAACTATTAGCCCGATTTTTATGAAACTTGAAATACAGAAGTTTTTTGTGAATTTCAGATTTTTACTTCAAAATTGAAGAGAGCCATCAAAAAAACTTCTGTATTTCAAGTTTAAAAATCGGGCTAGTAATTTCTGAAAAATAAGCGGAGAGCATGTAAACATGCTCCCCGTCCGTAAAGAGTTAACGCACGTTCACACACAAAATGTAAAATATTTTTTGATCTGCAAATCCATATCGATTATATTATATACCCCATTTAGCAGGTCAAGGATAAAATTACAATAAAATTAAGGTTAAATATAATCCTGAATCGAGTTAACTTATAGCGCTTTAATTAGACTGTCAAATTTATTTTATCAACTGGCACTGCTAATTCAATGAATGAAAGAGACATAGTTGCTTGTTTGGGCTTATCGGAGCTCTTCGAAAGTCTTTCACTTCTGTAACCGATGCGATTATGGCTGAGAAAAAGCGGCTAATTGAAATAACCGAATACAGTGGCGAGGCGCGAGCTCTTAATTAGCCGGAGGCAAAGCGCGCATTATGCTTCTCGTATGAACCGTTTATTCTTATGCTCATAGCGAGCCGGAAGTGTACAGTTGCATGCATGATTAATAGCTTACTTTCACCGGTCTCACTGACGGCCGCGGTCGGAGTCATCGTTGCACTTACGCTTCGCAATAACAGACGATGGCGTACTAAGAGATTCTCTTCCTCTATAAGGAGACAATTGCTACGAATTTCTCTTCGTGTTAACGTAGTTAAATATAACATTATATAATTAAATTTAATATTTTATATAAAACTAAAGGAGTCATTATCGCGCTTCACTTTTTGCTTCATAGTAACAGATGATGGTGTACTAAGATTTTCTTCTCCTCTAAAAAAAAAGGCAATTGCTACGAGTTTCTCTTCGTGTCCCTGGCAAAAATAATATGTTTATTGAAAGTTTATAAGAAGTTTGCTTAAGTGATTAGATGCTTAAGTGATTAGTGCTTAAGTGATTAGTGCTTAAGTGAGTAGATGTTTCATTTGAGCTTTAAAACATTTATTAAATTGTTTATGGAAATTTAAACATGGAATTGTTTATGAGATGTTTACGGCTATGCTTCTTACGAAATGTTTCAGTGGCGTTTAATGACATAGTCTCAAACGTTTCCATTATAGTTTTGTAAGTATTTATAAAATGTTATTGTCAGCATTATTTGCAACGCGCGTTTTTAAACAGTGTAACCATCTATAAAACTCTTCATAAATAGTATAATCATTGATAAAACTCTTCATAAACAAATATAAACACAATCTTTCACTAACAATTTTCGCCAGAGGTTAACGTGATTGAATATAACGTCATATAATTAAATTTAATTGCATTTTATATAGAGTTAAAAGAGTCACCATCGGGCTTCACTTTTCATTTCGTAGTAACAGATGATGGCGTACTAAGATTCTCTTTTCCTCTAAAAGGAGACAATTGTTACGAGTTTCTCTTCGTGTTAACATGATTGAATATAACGTCATATAATTAAATTTAATCGCATTTTATATAGAGCTAAAGGAGTCACCATCGCGCTTCACTTTTCGATTGTTACAACACAATCGTGTCAGTCGCGTATCCGCGACGGGAAATTCTCTCGGATCAAAGGTATAGGTTCTCCCTAGCACCATATTCTACGGCAGTGTCCTGTTAAACCATTTCATTGACCAAATTTAACGCTAATGCTGTCCAAATACGACAGCCGCTTTTGTTGGGGGCCATGAAAGGATCCGGTGCCCCGAACGAGAACGACGGCAAGGGGGGGGAGGGGTTACAGCTGCTGCTCCGGGGCTGGTAAGGGCCGACAAACAGGCTTAAGTCAGTGTCCTTCCTCGGTCTATCAGTCATCGTGAGCGTACGGAGAAAGCATCCGAGCGTTATATAGGTCCATTCACAGGGTATCTGGTGGCCGGTGGCGACACGCACACCGCTGGAAGTCACGCTTTTACACCTAACTATACGATGCAGCGTGGAGCACACCATCGTCAGGCGTTGCGCGAAGCAATGAAAACGGGTTGTGATTGAACGGTACGGAAGCTAAGAGCGGCATAAAATTGAGCCGTATTCATGGCGAAATTAAAAGAAACCTTCTCCCACGACGGAAAGACTTTTCCGTTCATCGCAAAAGCGAACGGTGACATAGTTAAAGCTGTTTCTCAAGCTGTTAACGTCAATTATGGCGTTCTCCATTTATGTATCGGGATCCTACAGAATGGAAGCTGCCGATATACACTTGTTATCATATTGAGAGAAAAATGTATGATATTTGGAGCTATAATGACATAAATGATTATTAATTAGAATATCATTTTTATAGTAAGTGTTACCATTTATGTTGGTGACAATTACACCGAAAAAATTGTATTCTACTCTAAAATAAGCGCCAAGAGGATCTTTTTAGTTTAAGAGGAGAATCCGTTAAACAGTATATTCTTAAGAATATTCTTTATAATATAATATTCTCTATATAAGAATATTCTTACATGTTAAGAATATCTCTTTAGAGGATATACTGTTTAACGGGTTCTCTTCTTAAACTAAGAAGATCCTCTTGGCGCTTATTTTAGAATAGAATACAATTTTTTCAGTGTACGATATAAGCATAGTATAATGACCCATGGAAAATTGTTAACAATAATTATAATCATTTGAAATAAAAATATAGTAAGATAGAATATATAGAATAAATAAGAGAAATTAATCATTTTATATAGTCAATACAATTGGAATATTTGGCGAATATTGCAGGTAACTATATTCTCATAGCATGCTTTACTATTCACATGGTAATAATAACAAAGGAAATATGATGACTATAAATCTGTGTTCGCTCTACTATATTTTGCATGTTTGAATAAATTATAAAAATATTTTTGAGGCCAAAACTAACTATAAAATATAGTGAGATTATTGTTATTCCAACCATTTTTTTTTCTTTCACAAGGGGAGGCCACAGGATATACCTTGAATTTTTGGACAAAAATGGGTAAATATTTAGAGAAAAATATATAGAAAACGGTGAAGGAGGTCTCCTCTTTCGGAACTTATTGGAATCGAGGTAAACTGACCACAATGGTCATTTTTTATTAAATTTCAGTTTTCTGAATATGTCACTGTAATCATTTTATATTTATTCAACAAAAAAATTTTTATAGCAAAAGTACTGATACCTGAAAGATTAAACTTTTACAACAATATCAGATGTCATGTACAGGGTGAGTAAAAAGTCCCGGACCAGTGAAATATCTCGAAAAAAATGAATTTTAGAAAAAAAATTTTTAGACAAAAGTTATAGAGTTTTAAAAGAGGTACATCCTGTGGCCTCCCCTTGTCAGTGCAGATATCAATTTTATATTATGAGTTTTGACGTTTTTTTAGAGGAATTGTATAAGATAAAAAAGTATTAAATGCGTATTGTAGCATATAATATTACAACGAAAAATGAGGTGCTCTTATCCACGTCTCCTTCCGCCATATAAAGTACGCGGAAAAATCCGGAAACGTGTGATCGCTGTTAATCCCCCGAAAATGCAATTGATTCGCCTCGATTATCTCCGCTAATGCCGAAATGATGCGAATATCGGCGCCGCTAAAACGGCCGATAAATCGCAAATCGATCCGCGCAACTTGGATATGCGCGTTTCGGCTCCAGCAGATTTGACGCGGACGAATGATTAATACGGCCGCCACGTTATCCCGACCGGTGTTTTAATATCTTGAAACGTTGGGAAATTCAAATAATTCCGTCGGATGTAGTTATGGGGTTTGATCGTAAAAACGACGTCCTGGCGATCCCGCCGGTCCCCGCTGTCGTGTGTGTTTTGTGTGTATCGCGATGTATATACGATACACCGTATCGTTCGCGTAATATATGCGTTTCGATCTTTTACGGCGGATCGTATAAGCGTTTTACAGCCGCGGATATAAAGTGGCCCTAGGAAAGAAGCACTGATCACCAGTAGGCCATTAATGGCGTTACGATGTTGTGCAGCGTCGATTATTCGGCCTCGGAAACGAACGTTCAATTACAAGAAATTACGCATTTTTTTCACAAGTGCAGTCGGTATTTGTGCGTCATTAGGAGATAGTGATTTTAGCAAAAATGATTTTATCAAACTCACAAGATAAAGAGAGTTATTGTACTTGAAGCAAGTTTCTCGTTTGAAACAGTTATGGCAAACATTTAGTGATAAATAATTACCTAATATTGTGTTCGCTTTTAAAGAAAATGTGAACATTTAAAGACTCGACTTTATTATATTAAATAAAAAGGAATATGCTAAAAATATACTCTGGTTATATTCGCAAGAAGCTTCAATAAATTTTTATGCTACGAAATATTTTATTCCCTTTCATATCTATTTAAAGTATATTTTATTACCTTAGATATAAAAATGCAAATTGCATATGTGCGAGGGACATAATTCGCTTTTTAGTAATTCTCATTTACAGAGAATCGACTCGATTCACCGACCGAATCAATACCAATAAATGGCGGATTGCACTTAAAATTCAGCAGCAATTAGCCGTGTAATAATCTGTATGTTAATTGTGTACATTAATTGTTTACTCGTTGGAGCGAATACAAATAGTTGCAAACGCAAATAGTTAACTACATTAACTCCGTCGGATAAATTAATTATGTATGTGCCCGTTCGAGCGCGTATCTATTTGTTACGAAATTTCTGTGAAAGAAACTCTGGGATCTTTCCTGCAATTTGTCATTTTTTTTTGCGCGACAAGCGCAATTCTATTTCGCGCAAGGCAACGTTTTACCGAACACCTTTTGACGCGACATAAAGCGAATCTCGTATCGATGTTAACTTAACTCAGCAGCCGGCGCGCGTTGTTTATGAAATGAAAACATGACGCCAACCATCTCAATTCGAATTTCATTAAAATATTATTCGGCGGATCGCTTTCGCGGGATAATACGTTTTTAAAGGCGGATGCGCGGCTGTTAGGGACTCCGGATACGCCGTATTCAAAGCGACGATGAGCCTCCCCCCCGGCTCATTAATCGGCGAGGCGACCGCGAATATTATCGCGAAATGATGAAGCGTCACTAACAGGCGTTTCAGGATTCCTGAAGACGCATTGATTTCGCTGAATCACACATCGTCCCATCGCATCACGGCTCGCATCCAGCGTCATCTCCGGTCCCCCACCGTCCCCTCCTTCCACCCCTCAGCTTCCTGCTCGTCGTCATATAATCGTCGTAATCGGCCGCCGCTGGACCGCAAGCATTTATAAATGTCGGCGCAACAATGTGACGAAATGTAAAACTACTCGCCGCGGGAGAAAGAGAGCGTCCGAACGAGAAACACCTCTCGGCTTCCTGCTATCGCATCCTCCGCCTAATCCTTTGAAGTCGAGAGGGCTACCCGGGCTAAATCCGGGATAGGACCTCGATTCTCGGAGGCGCAAGGGGTAGCCGCTCCCGAGACACGTTTTGTTCCCGTGTAAAATATGAGCTTTTTACTCGGCGAGGGTAGCCGAATTATTCCCTGACGAATAGTGTTTTAAGAAGACGGATCATATTCGCTGTCTATTCCCGCGGCATCAGCCGCGTCGCTAGAGAAGTCATCGTCATTGTGCCAACTCCATTGAGAATCGCGCAACGAGTTTTATCCGATAATACTGTACGTTGCATAAAAACTCACGATACGTTCTACGTGTATTAATAGTTTTTTATTTTACCTTTGATATACCTACGTATATTAATACTTTTGATTTGCCCTTGGATGAAAATACACAGGGTGTTTACTCAAATTATGTAAAAAAATTCCCTGAGAATTCCCGGATTTTTCAGGTATTTTTATTAAAAATTCCAGGTAAAGAAAAAAAAATTTTTAATGCAATTTTGAAATAAATTTATTTTATTATACGCCCTTTATAATGTTTCTTCTCCTTGTATAGTCTTCCGCAAGATTATATCTATCCTTTTCTACAATTGGGCCACGAAACCTATAGGATAGTACATGGAAGGTTCACTAGTATAATATCAGTGAACTCTTTTCTGTATTGTTTTCTACTGTTACCCTGATTTTTAAAATAAAAACTCACAAGTCACATGAAAATGTAGGACAGATGTGTATACCAAATTTATTGCTAACCAATTGTCGACATTCTGCATTATCAAAAAAAAAATTAAAGAAACGATTTTTTCAGAAAGAGAAAATTTAAATTTAAAAGTTAAATCCAAAAATTTTTCTGAATGATATATTAATAATTATTAAACTCATTAGTGGAAAACATAGTAAAAATTTTTATAATTCTAGCAATGGTCCTCGGCTACTGCCATACATAGTAATTTTTAATAAAATTTTCTCCGTGTGCTAATAAAATTCCATGAAAAAGCCTGATTTTGAAGGGTAAAAAAAGAAATCCAGGTTTCCAGGTAGTAAACATCCTTATATAGCGCTTTGTCAAAATTTCAGGGACGCGCGTTTTATATCAATAACCTAGCGAAAAATTTTAATGTAGTCGATATTGATGCATTCGATAATATAAATGTAATGGAATTTATTTAAAAAATAAAGTAACGTTTAATTTCTTGGCACGATATATGGGCGAGTTAAACATGAGCGTACGTACTTCGTTGTGGTTCAAATTATGTTCACTGTAACTTCGTACCAGCCGGTTCATATTAATTTCGCGAAAATTTCTTTACGCTGAATGGATCTCCTCGTTTTCAAATTAACGCAATTATCTCGTACAACGATATACGTCTATCCGTCCCGGTGTTACCGCGCGTTTTCGCGAAGTCTGCCTTATTGTTTGTCGTCTACACGGGGATGAATTATGACGCTTATGCGATATGGTTCCCCGAAGGGCTAAAATGGCTCATTAACAACATCGCTACACGAGTCGAGATTAGAACCATTACTTCATATCGTGACAAGCACAATTTATATTACGCAAAAACGCACTTTTGTCATCCCAATTATATCGCTCATAATAAAAAAGTTTATTCCACGCATCGAATATCCGACGCGTTTATATTTCAAATAAACGCGAAAATAAAAGAATATTGAAATTAGAAAAAGTCTCTCTCGGAGAGCCATGACTCGAAAAAACTCTACCTCACCCCTCGACCCTCGAAAAGTCATATTCGTGGGTCCGCCGCGAAATGGACATCTTTACGACGCAGTCGATCGATATAATGTCTGGGGCAGAAATAAAACAATATTGGCCATATGCAGCCGAACTGCAAAGGCGATCCCGGGCGGCGCGCGTGCAAAAAGCACGGGGCTATTACGGCGAGGGGGATGAATAAGGGAATAACTGCCGCGCGCACGGGCCCGCCACGATGCGGATTATCCACGGGCGAGCGATCGACTTTGCACGCCTAATATAATGCAATCATCGGCGTGTGACGCGAGTCGCTGGCGCACAATGGCCCCCGGGGCCCGGTGTCCGCGCGAAATGACTTCTTCACCGACAGCCAAGCTATGGCTCTCTTCACCTGCCCCGCGCTTTGTCGCGTCATTAATAAGAGCCGATGTTCCGTAAAATTAGGTCGCACTTACCGAGGCCGCCCTCCGAGATGTCGAGATGAGACGCCGCTCGACGTCCCGTGCGGGAAAAAATGCTTGTCAAAGAATACATATGCTGTAATGTGCACGTGTATACGTGTATTCTATTGAATATATATATATATATATATATATATATATATATATATAGATAGATAGATATATATATTCAATTCTATTGAATATATATTGATTGATGAAATTGATTTCATCGGCTCTGGAACCGGGGTCGTTGTCTCTGGCTGGTCTTTCGATTTCCCACCACTCTTCCCCGATTCCACCAGCGCTGCCACTTCCTTCTCCTTCGACACCGCCTTTGCTTTTGTAACGGTTACTGGCTTGGAAGTATGCTGGATGGTCTTGCTGTCGTAACCTTCATATTGCCAGGAGGCAATCCAAGTACTTTCTTGGCGGTTTCCTCCGCCTTGTTTACTGCCTCTGTTGCCTGTGATGATCCTTTTGTGTGACAGGTCCGTTACTAATTGGTGCGCTATGTGCGTTGCCCCCACTATTGCTGCCCTGCAGAGCCGCCAGTTAAGAAACCTGCCAGCGCTGATGCCGCAGGTTTCAGTATATAGTTTTTTGCACCTTGCCAAAGTGTTTCTAGTATTGGTGGGCCTGGCCACTTTATTGGTGTTACTTTGTATGCACTCAATGCTGGATCATTGTATTCATAGTTTGATCCTATCACATACCAATCGGTAGTATCTGAATATGGGATTCCTACATTATTTATTGATGCACAGTAGGTCAGTGACTCATACATATCTGCTGGCGCAAGGACCTTATTGTGTGAACATGCTGCATTAGAATATCCTGCAACGTTGTCAATCCAATGTAGTATACATTCGTACCTCTTACCTGGCTCATGTACGATGATACTCGGGTACCGACGATACACATCAATGGTTGATACCATGTTCATTTTATGCTCACCGTTGTCGCGATGAATCTTTATTCCCATGTACGGTATGTTCCGATACTTAAAATTAATGGTCTTCCTTGGAACAATACCACCCACCAATCCCATTTTATCCATCCACTGCTGAGTGCAATGAGATGGAACCGGGCTAAAAGTCATCCAATTTATGTTATTATATTGAGACATCTGCCAGTAATTAACCATTATATATAGATCCCATTCATCTATGTTGGAATAAATTTTCTCAATGTCATGGTGAAGTAAAATCCCCCCATACATCGAATTTTTAATGGTATCCAACACCATCTTTCTGTGTGCGACATCAAATTTGTTATATACTCCAGCCCAGTCTTTTGGAGATATGTCGTTCACACTAAGAAAAGATGATGTAGAGAAGCTGATTGCACTGGCTAGCATGTGTACCCAATGCACAAACCCAGTGGGAGAATCGAACCTGTATGATTCTGTGTGTGTCAGAATCAATCCCATAGCTGTAGCAACACGACCGATCGATGTCATAGTCTGTATATTGTAGCTTGGAACTGAAACCTCGGGTTTTTGTGTTGACCAGGACATCCTCAGAATTTCGCCAGATCCAACGTACCTTGATCTTACTACTCCCGTTGGAAATACGTGCTGTGGAGTTATTCCTGAAAAGTTGTATGCGACTGCTCTTCTCCTCGCATCCACTTTATCTATCTGGTCAAGATTAAATAGATGACTTTTTATCTGACCAGTCTTGTCCAAAGGAGAACCATCGTACGTCCAAGACCCATAGGGCAGTTTTGAATAGTCCGGGTCGGGTGTTCCCTCTCTCAACTCCGGTGCTATTCCCTGGTACCACTGACCATATAATTCGCTCAGTACCGAGAGAGCTGTTCCACATGCATCTGAAACACCCAGTCTTGTGCAGATTTCATTAAATGCCAATATTGTATCCCTTCTAATACCAGGAATGTTGTCCTTATTCCAAAACTTCTCCCAAAGAGGCCAGAAAGATGGTGTTTCTACCTCATGTCGACCTTTCCAAACATGAACCATAACTACCGCACCACGCAGTGAGACACAGAGTAAGTCGCAATTACTCATCGATGTTTCATCGATCAACACCATACAAACATTCCTTACCCCTGGAATATCAACTCCGTTAACAACAGGCATATATGTTTCTGTCATTTTATATTGTTTGCCCTCCTTTCCCACTCGCGTTGTAACTGTGCGATATGATACGGTACCAGACCATGCATCAGAACTAAGAAAGGAGAACAAATAGGCGATCAGTTGACTTTGGCCTATTAATTTTGATGGAACTGGGACTGCTGTCCAAGTAACGTCGAGCTGTCCGTAAGTGAAAGGACCAGGTACTCCGGAATAGTATGAGTTGTTAGCTAATGCGACAAAAGTATCTAGTGGCATTGCAACTATTCTCCATGATGTTGGGTCTGTACCCGGTTTTTCTAGTATGTCCATTCCTATGCTGCTTACTGTTTTTGGTTTTCTGACAAACCTGTACGGTATCGGATCTGTTGCGAAACTCTCCTCCCCGACAGATAGTCCCATGCAACCACACCGAACCATAGCAGCAAGTTCATATCTAGTAGAAGATGTCAAAGATAATGCCTTTACTAATGACTTTAAAACCCCCGTCTGTGCGGGGTCGTTCAGTCTACCTGCCAATATTTGGTATTGTGAGGTATATGGCATAGGCTCTGTTTCACGCTGACAAATCATTGATGAAACAGCAACACTCCGGACTGGCAGTATACCAGAATAATAATATCCTGTGTTTGGATCCATCGACTTCTTATCTTCTGGGGTTGGTATGTCTCCCACCAAATCTCCCAATGGTTGTGTCTGAACCGTTGGTCCCTGTCCCTGTTCCGAGACGTACACTCCACCAACATATAGCCGCGACATACAATTCCATGATGTATATGATTGTGATTTGCAACCAATCTTCGTAGCGAAATCCATTCCAGTTGGCGTTGTTGTTAATAGTCCCACTGGAGATCCGACCTGTGGTAGGGGACTGAATGTCCACCCTATACAGTTCTTCACAGTCGCTTGATTCGTCAGGACTGCCTCCGCCATCTTCACAAGACAGGATCTGTAAACCAGTTTCAATACGCTGAGCCGTCTATTAGGTTTACTAATTCCTTATTGAATATATATATATATATATTTATATTCAATATATATATTCAACAAAAGGAGGACCAATTTCTTGGCCCCCAAGATCACCAAATATCACGCCAATGGATTTTTACTTGTGGGGAACTGTGAAAGAAAAAGTTTATCAAACACGAATTAATACGCGTCAGGAGTTAATGCAAAGGATTTATTACGTATTTGCTGAAATTAAGAAAAATGAACAAGAAATTAGTAATACAATAGATTCTATTTTCCGTAGGTGCCAGTCCTGCATTTATAATAACGGACAAAATTTTGAAATGGTATTATAATGTGAACCGACAATCTATTCCTATGTGGTATTTCGTATTTTTGTTATAACTGTATGTAATAAAGCATTTAAGAGCCTATGTTTATATAACATTTTTTCTTATATTTACTTATAGAATATGCTGGTAAAATTTTGCGAAAAAAAACTGGGACACCTTATATATATATATATATGTGTGTGTGTGTGTGTGTGTGCGTGTGTGTATTGGGCGGAAAAATTTATGTATTGCACGTCGAAGGGCGGGACAAAAGTCCTGTCGTATGGCGAATTAATACATAGCTACAGACGAAGGATCGGGACATTTAGTGCTGGACAGTTGAGATAAATTTCATGTCCTTTCAATTCTTTTAAAATTTTGGGGAAATCGATGTGCGTATCTATTACATCTAACGGGCAATAGAGAAAGCGTCTGGTTAAAATGTATCTTCGATCTACAATAATTGTCTTGTTAGACTGTAATAATATAATTATTTCGGTACTGTATACGCGAAAATATATCATAAATAAAACTATTTATATTTTTCTTCAATTATTTAATTTAATTATAAAATTAATTATATATTCCCAATTGCCTATCTTCTCCTTTCTTCCTTTTCTCAGAATTTCACTTTCAATCTTTTCCACGTATCGCGTTAAATTTCGTACGCACACTGAAAAAAAATTCTTGATAAACTTGTGAGACGCATTTAGTGCACTTTCTTTTGAAGTATTTGATTATTATTATTTATTAATGTTTTGTTATTATTAAGCAAGTAAGAGATGAATATTCTTCGCCAGTGAATAATAAACCACAGAGGAGATTTGTTTCGACACTACTGGCCAATTTTATTTAAATTAAAATGTCACAACGTTTCGACCATGGATTTTGGTCCTTCTCAAGTGATTAAATTAAAATTAATTGTATGGATCATACACAATTACATCCAATGGAAATGACAATCCATGGTCGAAACGTCGTGACATTTTAATTGGCCAGTAGTGTCGAAACAAATCTCCTCTGTGTTTTGTTATTATTATTATAATCGGTAATAATAATCAAATACTTCAAAAGAAAGTATACTAAATGCATCTCACAAGTTTACTAAGAATTTTTTTTTTCAGTGCACGTAGATGCAACAACGAATTAAAAATGAACCATTCTCGCGCTTCTCAAACTGCCATTTGAAAGCGATTCGCGAAATAATAATCGCGAATCGATTCGGGAAGGGAAAAAATCACGTTTGACGGCGATCGTGTCTCACCGGCCGCCCTTTTCCGGGCGACTTGTTTCGAAGTTCGACGAAAACGTATTATCGGGCCGAGGGGCACCGAAAAAGTTTCGTGTCCTCCCGTGAGTTACGCGGCGGCAAACGACATTGCGAACTTTCGATGCGTTTCGGATTCGAATCCATACGGCGTGATCATGCGACGCGCGACCGTGCCGTGAATAAGAATTAGCGTACCGGCGACACGGTAACGGGGGAGAGTTCCGCGTGTTCCTTCCGCGTGTAGATGAAGATTTTCAGTAGCTGCCGCACGGGCGTACAAATGGACTGCTAATTCCGCGTTTATGTCCCGACGAGGGAGGTACACGGAAAGAACGGTTTTGCCGAAATATCTAAAAGTTTAGCCGATTACAAATTTGAAAATAACTTTGCTGGATCATCAAAATAATTGTGTAGAACGCTCATGCTATACTGAAAAAAAGGCTTGATTATAAAAATCCAGGCTTGGTTAATGTTACCAAGCACCTTAGTGAAATACACTGCAAATCCAAACGTGTTATTTTAGCTGAAGCTCTTCTTACACATTTCTTGCAGTTTTAAATCATGTCACGCGTTAAATGACGTAACCTAAAACAGCAAGAAACATGTAAAAAGAACTTCAGTCAAATGTGTCATTTCTAGATGTTTATGCGTGTAAAAATAACACGATTGGATTTGCAGTGTAGTAATAGTAATTAAACGTATAAGAAGTATTACATAATTTAGTTGGCTCAACTAAACAAAATTTGCTCTTTTATAATTATTACAAATGTTTATAATTATTATACAAAATGTTTTGTTATTATTATTATAATCGGTAATAATAATCAAATACTTCAAAAAAAGTATTACTAAATACATCTCACAAGTTTACCAAGAATTTTTTTTCAGTGTAGTTGCTGAAATGTCAAAATTTTCCGCAACAGTATCATTATGTTTGAGTGTACCGCATAATTATTTTAATGGTCCAACAACATTATTTTCAGATATGTATCTGGATAAATTTTTAGATACTACAGCAAAATCGTTCTTTCCGTGTACACAAAAGACGAACATCCAGTCTTATCCGGGCGAGACATTTTTCCAATCGGGCGAAAGGAAATTCCAGAAATTGATATCTAATAAAAATATTTAACGAATGGAAAATCGGACTTTTTTCCGTGCATTAAAAAGAAATGAGTAAAGTAGCCAAAATGACTTTGCTTTTGTAAGATGTTTTTAAGCGTCCATTTATCTGCCGTTTGTATCTAAACTAATGATATAACGACGATCAGAATTTCATGATTTGTTAAGGAATTTGAAATCCGAGTCTACGTTTTTTTTCTTCTGGGCGATTACCCGCGATTGGATAAATACTCACTTTCCCTCTCGCCTTTAATCGAGGCTAATCTTCCGATAAATTAACTCATCGTCACGCGGTAAAGCGGCTACGACAGCTGATACACGCGTAAAACCCTAAAATGACGTCGATCGCAAAGAGTCCTCTGCAGGCGGTCCTGCGCCGGTAAATACCCGATTAATCGGCGCCGCCGAATCGCCGGTTTTCACCGTTATTGTCAGTTAATCACTACGATGAAGCTTAGACACGCATCGGGGCGTGTAATTTGCGCGATTTTATGGGACACTTTGGTCTCTGCATAATAATTCCACCCTAAATCGAAGGGATAACGAGAGAGAGAGAGAGAGAGGGGGGGGTCCATCAGAGAGGCTTTAGGGAAGAAGCAGTCGCCGATAGGGAGGGTTAAGGGGTGGGACTCCGAGAATACAAGCAGTCGAATTTGTATAGCGACTTTCTGCAGGAAGGGAACCGAATAATGGGCGTAGTTTTTAACGACAAATTTATGTCCTGAGCACGCGTTGTATCTCAAAGCGATTATGCGAGGTGTCAAGAAGTATTCACGACTGTTTGGTCCGCCGGAACCGCCTTCGAAATTACGTGTCTTTTTTTTAAATAAATATAACGAAAATGTAGGAGTAATAGTGACAGTGCAGCGAGCCGCTCTGATTTGCTGAGAATAACGGGTTTCCTTCGCGTGATATTTCGTACTGCATGGTTTATTAAAACGAGGTATATTTGACAGATAAGCTTGCCGTGGCAACGCGAGGGCAATGATACGTGGCACAACTAGGATTTAATATTTCGCGATCGCATGCGGCATATGGCGTGTTCTACTGCGCTTATCGGAGCTAACAAATTATTCGAAATAATCCTGCGAAACGGTGTTTAAATAAGAACGCTTTTATTGCCACTCGATTCACGCTGGATATCGACACGTCAAACGTTGGCTCACCTAATAACAAATATCCTGACGCAGAGAATAATCGATAATTCGAGAAAAAAGATTCCAGCGTAATACCAAGTACACATCGCATAGACAAGATACGGAGGACAGTAAAAAAGAATTCTTACATGTGTAATTTATCATTAAATTCTATTCAAATAACGAGATAATTTAAAAAAGCAGAAAATTAGAAACAATAAAGTAAACAAATAATAAAAGATAATAACATAATGTAAATGTATTGCACGGACAATCCTCAATACGAGAGAAGGGAAAAATTCCAGTCGGAGTACTCAATCAATCTTTATTGCGCATCGTTACGTATTTGCAGGACATATGTGCAATCGTTGGGAAAATAATTTTCCTCCTCGTCGTCATCGTCGTCGTGACCTGTTATATCGACTCGCGTAACGAGAGAGATCATCCCTGGTAAAACCCGAATTTTTCGCTCGCGAGAAATTCGCCCGGAAAAACGGGAAACGAGCGGTTCCGCCGGGTTAAACAACTGCTCCCCGCGAAAATAATACGCGCCGTAAAACATCCGGCGATGGGAATCAATACTTGTCGCTGGCTGCCCGTCGTGCTTTACATAATTTTCGAGGAGCGTCCGAGGAGGTGCGCGGACGGAAGATGGGGAAGAGGGACGGCGAAAGGTTCCTCTTCCTGCCCTCGAAAAGGAATCGCCTCTCCATGAAAAGGACTGATCCTTCGGGGTCAAATAAAATAGATTTAAATCCCGCTCGGTCTCCTCCGTTGGGAGAATACCGGGCCTTTTCCCGTTTTACGCCGTTGCCCCTTGCCAAGCGTAAGAATCGACATGATAATTAAATAAGAGGGTACAAGGGAAATGCATACTTTGCGAGAAAATCATCGTCGGACCAGCGCTAATAAAAACGTTCAGTCTGCTCCAGTCCAGGAGTTGTAGTTTCCGAATTATGAAAAGCGTTCGGAAAGCTTTCTTGCGAATTAGGCAACAATATGTAGCACGAAACGGATTGCAAAAGCCTCCTACGCGTGTGCAAGTGCAATATTAATGCGACTGGTGATTAATACGGTGCAACAAATATTGGCAACTGCGCTGCTTGCCGGCTATTATTGCGTCATGCTGCTTTAATAATATCCATTATTGTTTCATTATTAATAATACG
Organism: Aphaenogaster floridana; assembly: GCA_003063835.1. Classification (NCBI taxonomy): domain Eukaryota; kingdom Metazoa; phylum Arthropoda; class Insecta; order Hymenoptera; family Formicidae; genus Aphaenogaster; species Aphaenogaster floridana. Next base: position 62,046 of record NJRP01000399.1, read on the forward strand.
CACGTATTTGAACGTGGTAATGATGATACCCTGTAAGCTTATTTCGAGCCTTCATCATAATCGGGCCGCATTAGCATAATTACTCTTAAACGATCGATCTCGGCACGCTCGCATTTAATGATGCAGATACTGCGCTCGGACGTACACTGTCGTTCAAAATGTCACGTCTGTGTATTCAGGATTTTTCGCAACCCAGCGTACCCACGTTTTACTTGAACTTGAGTCTCACTCCTCGCTTGAATCAGATGGTTTACCAAAATAATGATTTCGTGACAAGATGGATGTTACAAGTTAGATATCGCAGCTATAACTGAAACGTTATCATTTCATTCTGCAAAATTTTATCTCGCACTTACAGAAGCACGTGAGATCAGAAAGATCTACGTTTAAAACGTGGAAGTAAAAAAATTTCGGACCGAGAGAAACCTGTTCCAAGTTTGAGAATATTTAGCTCACATACGGTGAACGGAAGAAATTTGCGAGGAATTCGTTTAAGGATTATACGGTCGCACGTCGAACCGGAGGAGCTCTCCTTCTCATGCGAGTGTGCGAGGAGGAAGAGGAGAGTGCGGAAGGAGAAACGGAGAGAGAAAGAGAGAGAAGCAGCGCGCACACCCCGCCTACGCCGCGCTTAATGACTGGGAGCGCGAAGTGCAGTCAGCCGCCGTAAATTATCCGTTCGGTCGAAGGCGAGTCTAAAACGCGGATCCAATAGACGAGAGCGGAACCGAGCGACGAAGCGCGGCCGACATTACATTGGTCGGCTGCCAGAGAGCCGGAGAGAGCCGGCGAGTTCATCCGACATTAGTTACGTCAGCCGCGCGCCGCACCGGGCGCGACGCGGCGATGGTTCATCGGGATGAAGTAACCGAATTCTCGTTGACACGTGCATCGGCATACGTACGGCGGGCGAGGAGCAGCAGGCCAAATGGACCATCGACAGCGAATAACTCGATTTGCTCTGTCTACGCGTACTCGACTGGCCGAAAGACCAAAGGGGTAGGTAGGTGGTGGACAGGAGTCGAGTGGGCGGGAAAGATAGAGCTCTAAATGGTACGAGAGAGTGAAGGGAAGACATACGATAGGAGACGGTTAGGTAGGTAGCGAGGAAGGAACGACGGAAGGAAGAAAGCGAGTTATCGAGACAGTAGTGTCACCGTAGTCGTGCGGAGGTGCCCAGTCGTCGAGCAAACTGGAGGTGCCCAGTCTCAGAGCCAAAGAGGCTCAGTCAGCCAACCAGCCAACCAGCCAGCCAGCCAAGCCAGCCAGCCAAGCCAGCCAGCCAGCGAACGTACGAGCAAGCGAGCGAGCGGGACGAGCAAGCGAACCAGCAAGTTCTTGTTTTATTCAGTCGGGATCATAAATTACGAATTTAAACACACAATGAAAGACGCTTAACAAGAAGCTAACGCGAGATTGAGAGGCCCCGCCCGGAACACCTCTCCTTCCGGTGGAAAACCACCGGGCCGACCAATCCGATGGCGGTACCGCCCCCGGGCACTTAAACGACCCACGGACGGCACGCCAATCGACTCGCGTCGAGGGCCGACCTATCTCTCCCTCTGCCGCGGCGGTTTCCGGAACGCGCGCGCGAGGACGAGGGCAAGGACGAAGGCACGGGAGAGAGACTCGATCTCCCGCCGGAGAGAGAGCGCGCGCCCGATGCACCCTGCTCGCACACCATTTGGCGACGCGGCGAGTCACTCGGCGAGGACCCCGTACCGTCGCGGCACGGATGACGACTTCCTGATCGCGCGTGTCGATCGTCCGTCGATGACCAGTTCAGGCCGGAACAGTCCGTGACTGATCGTTCCTCGATCGTTCGTTCTCCATGTCATCGCGAGGAATCGGCGAACCGGCGACTGCTCACGGTGTGCGGTGACTATTTCTCTTTACTCATCGATCGCCACTCGCGGAACGTGTCATCGGTAGCCTGTCGCGCGCAGACGACGCGCCGTGCGATCCGCGGGGAACCATGGGGATCAGTGATTGACCTGGGTGAGACACCGGGTGAAACGGAAGAAACGAAACGGGAAAGGGAAGAACGTCCAACCCCTTCGAGAACAGTGCCACTCGCGGTCGCGAACGCGGTGAGTGTCGAGCGTGTCCTGTGTCATCGGTGGTTCGACGTCGTTGTTAGGTTCAGACGAGACGCGCAGTGAGACAACCGTCGCCGCGGTACACCTCCGATCGAACGGCCGACATCGCCGCGGGACTTCCTTCCCGGCACGGCGGGCGGTCCTCAAAAATCCTCTCGCGCGCGAGGACACCGCGGCTCCGAGGCGGCCGCACGCCTTATCCCAACGCGCAGTTAAGCAAAGGCTAAGATTTTTCGCTCACTACCGAACTATGCGTGGTGCGAGATGGTGTGTTCTCTGACCAGCGGCAAGGCCTGCGCCGACAGCGGAGACCCGTGCCCGGACCCGCCATCGCGCTCCACGCCGGAGGGCGGCGGACTCGAGATCGCCGAGAACATGTCGTCGCTTAGCGACGCGCACCGACGCAACAATAACCATCACCTGGACCAGGGCGACCGCAGCTCGTCCGCGGGTTCCTCGCTGGGCTCGTGCTCGCCGCCGCCCGCCTCGAGCCATTCGCCGCCGCCCCCGCGGCCGCCCTGGCTTCACGACTTCCACGCGGCGGCCGCGCCCCATGTTTTACAGTTTCTCAATCTAAGCGCCGCCGGGGGTGGCATGCTCGGTAGCCAGCCGCTAGCAGCGCTGCACTCTATGGCAGAGAGGAGTCATCAGCATCAGCAGCAACAGCAGCAGCAGCAGCAACAGCAGCAGCATCAACAGCAGCAGCAACAGCAGCAGCAATCGCACCAGCAGCAGCATCATCCGCCGCATCAGCAGCAACAGGGCGGTATCCAGTTGCCGCGTATCACGGTGCCGTTATCCACCATCACGCAGGGCCAATCGTCGCCCACCGGCAGCGGCAAGCACAGCCCGGCGACCTCCATCACCTCCGTCGGCAGCAATCCTCACGGCATCGACACGATACTCTCGAGACCGACGGCGACGGTTCACCCCCAGGCGACGGTACCGCCGTCGCACGCGACCCTGCCACCGACCCCACATCCCCAGCACATGGCAGCGCCGCGGTATGCCATGCACGCCGGCTTCACGGCATCCTCGGGTGCGTACTACTGTCTTCCTAAGTTCGATACTTTAAATGCGGAGACGCGGTCGCATGTATAATTAATCAAAGACTGCCGATCCGTGACGTTCCAGACAGATGAGCGTTAGATATAGAGAGGAAGAATTTGTGTGAACATTGGGTCATTTGAATAATTTAAATATTTTCTTTCAAAGGTGCTTTTCTGACACGTTTGCGTCCTCTTAAGAATGAAAAAAGATACGGAAAACTTTCAGCTTGCTGTTAGAATGATCAGGATACTTTGAGTTGCAAATATATCATTTATAAATATGTATTCCCTTCTCTCGTATCTAATGTGTTCTAGATACTTAATATTGCCCGCCAAATTCTCAGAGTTGTTAATTAAATTTCGAGAAGATAAATGCGACGTAAAGATAAGTTTCATAGCATTTTGTATAAAGTTATTTCACGGAACCGGTATAACATTTAATGTGATTCATCAAAATGTCATAAGAATTGTAGCATTTAATTCTAATTATAACTTTGGCAAAGTCAGAGATTGTTAAGAAATTGAGATACATTACTCTGTAACTTTGATCGCAAATAGTAGTGATTAATGTAGTGATCAATTACGTTTTTTGTGATAAACCGTGCCATTTCGTGCTTTCCCAAAATATAAAGCTTTAACTCACGTTCTTTCTCATGACAACGTGATTTCATGATAAAGGAGCTAGCAATCGAGGTGGAAATATTGTTGTATTGAAAAATATTTTGTAAACGTGGAACGGAGATAAACGTCGAGGGTTATTGATGCTTGTAGATATTAGTAGCATCTGCAACGGTAACAATTCGGTAACCATTCGCGCGTTTGCGATAGAAAATCGGGGGAAACCGCCGTTCTCCACGCACAAATCGTCGCGTGCTGCGATAGCGTGCGTGTAATGCGGGACGGATTGAACGCATTAATCGTAGAATTACCAAGGGCGGTCGATCGAACAACCGCGGGCCAGACGAAAGCGCGACTAGGAGTTACGAATCTATTACGAAACTATCTGTGCATTCGATACGATCGGTCCCGGCGTATAATTCACGGATTTACATAGTCGGAGTCTGATTTTCCACTTTGATTCGCGCGAATCACTATCGCCTGTTTTAACCACGTTCTAGGCCTAGCGAAGAGATAAATATCAAGCGCCGCTTTTGATTTATCAGCGAGACAAATTTGCATAAAGACTCGTTTAAATAAGAGTCATGAGGACAGATATAAAACTAAAGAGACGTAAATTATAACGAAAACGCTCCGAAACGATCCGGGCGTTCTAGCAATCTCGAAGATGCGGTTTTCCTTAAAATTCGTCATGGAAAAGTTACGAAGAGCATATAACGAAGAATCTCGCTCTTTATGAGACACATTTTTTGACGTAAATGCACGAGCTTTCAATTCACTTTTACAATGTCACTTCCTCATGTTTTGTTGCTGGCAGCCTGCGCCATCAAGACCTCGTTTGTGATGTTGCAAATGCATAACTTTTCCATCGGGTGGCGCGCGACAAAGCAGAAGGCGTTTGTCATCGCCTTGAAAGCTTGTGAAAAGATGTCACGTTCAAGAGCGCTTTCGTGCAACGTTTAACCTCGCGTATACATTAAGCTAAATATGATGCAGAGCGCATTGCTAATATTTGACACTAAATTATGTGGCATTAACAACGACGTTCGAGTTCACAAAAGTGTATGACCAACGTAATTCAAAAGAATTTATCTCAATGATATCTCGAATCAATAAAATTACGAGACGCACGAGTTATTCAGAGATTCAATGCCGCTTAAATAAAATACTGCAATTACTGATCTTTATGATATTTGAAAAAAGATTTGTCTTAGAATGAGGATTATTAAATTTTTAGGGGTTACATTTTGTAAAAATCTCCTCCGCATCCTTTTACGCGTCACTTTTCATTCCTCGACTATCAGGAATGTATTCAGGCATCAATTTTAGAATTATCGAGGGGTCGATGTTACAACGGAGGGAAGATAGGGTCGTATTATGAAGTTGCTCACAAAATAACGTGTCCTACAGTATCGTGGTAATATCGGAGACGTGGGTAATTCATAAACGCCGATATCACAGTTTATAATCTATAATCTGTTAAAATGAATTATCGCACTTTCTGCCTAAACGAAGTGCTACCTAAATATTACCAATACAAATGTAGTAATTTGAAAATGTAACATTCATATAGTTAACAAATATTACATCAAAAATTCTTGATGATTAATACAAGCGTAGTAATATCTTAGAAGCATTGTAAAATATTTCTTTTATGCAAATATGCGTCTAAAACTTGGTCTAATTCTGAACGAGTAACGCGAATAAGAGTAGCATTCCTCGTATCTCGAAATAATTATCACAGAATTAATTAAACATCGGCGTTACATCATTTCGCTTGATTTCTTTTAATCGCTGCGAACGGCCAAAAGAATAGTCGAATGCGGAAATATCAAATTAAATAAAAACAAAAAAATAAAAATTGCGTAACTGATTGAAATATTGACCGGAAGAAGCGGCGGACGCGGAACGGCGGCTCTAAAATTTATGCTTACCGAATTACCTGCTCTCCCCCGGTACATTAACGAGCGACGCAAACGAGGGACGTTACTTAACATTCATGACATTAAATTTCTAAATGATTTGCTCCCGACAGAGCGCGGTTATACCTCGTAATAACGAATCGCTAAACAGCGCGCGCTAATATATCCGCGATTTATACGTTTCGCATGTCGAAATGTGCTAATCGAGGCATCGCGAGTTCGATTTTATCGCGTGATAATACGATATATGCGTACGTAATATAGCGAGAAAGATAACACGATGACTCCCACGAGATGATAACTTTAAGTTGAGAATTCTCTGCGCCTAACTCAGCTTCATTCCCTATTCATGATTCTGTTCCTTTTTTATATGTTAAAAATAATTATCACAAATGAGATTTGTTTCGACACTACTGGCCAGTTTTACGAAAAATGCGTCACTACGTTTCGACCATGGATTTTGGTCCTTATCAAGTGAATAAATTAAACGTACATGTATAGATAATACACTATTGCATATCATGGAAATGACAATGTGCCAACAATGTATCAGTCCAAAGAAATATGTAAAGTCATTAGTAAAATTATGTAGGAATTGCACGAAACATGTAGTCATGTTGAAAATTAAAAATCTAAATCTCTGCCATAAAGAGTAGGTCTTAACGCTATAACGGAAAATATCACTTGATTATTCACTTGACAAGGACCAAAATCCATGGTCGAAACGTAGTGACGCGTTTTTAATAAAACCGGCCAATAGTGTCGAAACAAATCTCATCTGTGGTTTATTATTCACTGGCGAAGAAAATTTTATCTTCTGTTTGTTTAACAATCACAACGGCACTGACAATTGGATGGAAGGTTTCGTGTAATTTAAGTAAGCGGAGACACAAATGACCACCTTGAATTCATTTCAGGCTGTCGTACTTTCGACATTTTAGGCACACGTCTCTATCAATTTTAATTATTTCATTCTTACTTCGACTTTTGTCGCTAAATTTTCACGAACTTTTCATCGCTTTTAAATTTGCAGAAAGTCGAGTCATACATCAGTCAGTTGCATTTTGCGTGGGAGAGGAATTAAGAAAAAACACGGAAGGGGAGAATATTGTACCGCGGATGGTTGTGTTTACAATAGAACGCGAATTATTTGATAGCCAAATAGGGCGACCATATACGGGCGGAAGTTAGGATATTGCGGGTTAACCAACTGACGACCATGCTCGTACGCGGCTTGGTGGCGAATTCGGATTTCCGCGGGAGGATGCATGAGCCTCTGGACCACTTGCGGTTGAACGAACAAAAAGATCACGTTACGATAAACTACAGTGGTAAACGAGCGTCGAGCTGTGCAGCACGGCGATGATAAAAAGTGACGATAAAAGGGGATGCGTGTAAATTTAATGCCGCGTACGCGAAAGGAGAGGCCTCGCAGGAGAGTTAGCGTTCGAAAAATAAGGACGACGGTAAAACACGCTGTAACGTTACTGTGACCGCGCTAAAGCTCGCCGTAAATATATCCTTCATTACTCCAGTCTCGTAAAAAGAAAAAAAAAAGAAAGAAACGAGGATCATATCGGGATGCGACACAACGCGCGCGCGAGCAATTCAATTTTGGAAAGTTCGCCGCAAAAATATCGCGGTTACGTTCTTGCGTCGTTCTTCGTGACGAATTACATCCTGCGGATTTTTGCGACGTCGATGACACCGCGCGCGGAGTTATTACCGCCGCTGCCTCGCCGACGCCCTTTCGAAATTGTTATTCCATCGCGTTATTTTGCGCGATCTGCCCGATCGATTTCGACGGGAAGGGATAACGCGCGGGTCTAATGTCACTGTCGTATATCGCAGAAATTAGGATTGGACATTCGTGCCGGAAACCGGCCACTCGTGCCAAAATTGGATGACAGTCCTGCAGGTGTACGTTCCGAAATAGAGCAACGCCCGTTGGAGTCGAATATCATGAGGCGGTGTGTTTATCCTGAAAGCAGATATTCACATCATCCTAGAAAAGGAACTGCTCGACGCGCCATGTGCCTCTCCTCACGTGCGTCTTTCATTTTTTTTTTATCGCCTGTAATAGAAACCTCGGAAATATTGCGTGACATCTGCTCTGGTTTCTATATCATATAAATCATAAATTATGGCGTTTTCGTCCCCCTTTTTAAGCGCACGTCGCGAAATCTTAGAGCCCTCCTCGCGACTCGCATCCTTCGCGACGAAGCTTTTTTTTATACGGCAGTACAAAACTACGTGATTCACGGAGGTGTGAAAATTCCTGCGCAATCGAATTGCCGTCGGTGACTGCATTTAAGAGGTTGCCGCTCGCTCGCAATAAACGTAGTTATCTGGCGAATAAATTCAGGAGCGGCCAATGAGCACGGGAATCGATAGAGAAGCGGGACGTTTCTTAAAACACACTTTACTTGCGCGAAAGGCCGCGTCCAATTAGATGAACTAAATGTTAAAATACGGAAACCGCTGAGGACTTTTCAAAGGATTATGCATTGAAAATTTAGCACGACCGAACAATCTAAAATAATCTAAAAATAGAACTACCTTGTATGCACTTCTTCAAAATATAGTTCTTTTACACGCTGATCTCTACTTCTAGACTATCTTTAGAATCTTAGTTCCCCGATATTTTTCCGGGTCTTTTGCGAGAATCAAGGTGTTTACTCAAATCATGAAAAAAAATTCTCTGAGAATTCCCGGATTTTCCAGGTATTTTTATTAAAAATTCCAGGTAAGATTAGAGAATCTTTTAATGCAATTTTAAAATAAATTTATTTTATTATACGGCCCTTTTAAATATTTCTTCTTCTTATAATCTTCTACGAGACTATACCTAGCCAATTTACAATTGGAACCTCGAAACCTATAATATATTGAAGGCTCACTATAGTATAGTAACAGTGAATTCTTTTCTGTATTGTCTTCTACTGTTATCCTAATTTTTTAAATAAAAACTCGCGATCACACGAGAATGTACACGGAGAGTATTTTTCGTTAATTTTGCCGCAAAATTTACTACAAATTTTACTATGTTTGGTAATAAGCTTGGAACAACTTGGCAACCTGTCAAATATTATTGGTAACAAAAGGAATTTCTGAAATATGGAAGAAAATTTTATAAACAACATAATAAAAATTACCAAGCAGATTATAACACCCGACACGAAAAAAACCGAGAATCATCGGACTTAGCCAATAAAT
>NJRP01000399.1:86747-98803 GCA_003063835.1 Aphaenogaster floridana
AAATTTTTCTCTCAGTGTACTTGACCAGCGTTTTGTTTTCTATCTCCTATGTTTTATTCGTGAAATAATTTGATGTTACTGAAGAAGACTATATATAAATCGAAACGTTTTTCATTTCAATGATTTTTTGAATAAATCCTTTTCTATAATTTTTACCACCTTTTCAATTACTCATATTTGGCCGCTTTTTCCTTTATTTGTTTTGAATATAAGGAGCCAGTGAATCTTATTTATTAAATAAAAAGAGACATTATTTATTACACATTTATCTACCTATTATTATTTCTGGATTGATTAATCCTTTAATGAGAGCAATCAGTGGCATCAAATTAAAGGGACAAAGTTATAACTTAACATTGTAATAGAATGTTAACATAGGAAGGTCAAGTATGACGAGCAATTATTAGATAGAATACCGATAAAATTCTTTATTTAATTTTTAATTAATTATGAGACGTTTCGACTTAACTTAGTCGTCTTCAGTCTACTGGTTAATTTAAAACATTATTGAGCTTCAAATCACAAAAAGAGATTAACAGAATAAATACGTACAAAGTTCGGCCGTACATTTTTGCATATCAAAATATGATATAATCGTTCTTATAAAAATATCATATCACCCAGTCAATTCGATCCAATATTGAAAATGTTAAATATTGAAGTCAGTAGAATCTCTAACCCTTCCTCGTTAGAAAGCGAAAAAAAGTGGAGTCCATTATATAAAAATTCATCCACCTGTCAAAGATGTCAAATATATTATTAGATTATAATCTTAATCAACCCGATGTCACATTGTTTTAACATTGTAATAGTTATAAAGTCCTTTCTCTCTCTTCGGTGTTTTTAGAACACCTAAGTGGAAACAGCAGCCGCAAGCGCTTAAACAAGAATAAATTCTGATATTGCTAAAAAATAATAGAAACTATCCTATCAATTTCCTCCCTCCTTCTCCCCCCCCCCTCTCTCTCTCTCTCTCTCTCTCTCGCTCACTCCATGTCCGAATCGCGACGCATCTTTACCACGAATGATTTGTTTCGCCCCGAACTCTCGGGTGGATAAAACGGCCCGTGACACCGCGTGCGCGCGGGGGGTCGCTCACCCCGTATAAATCGAGCAATCGAGCGCGGCGAGCCTCGCACCCGGACTTCCGTTCGCCGATAACGAATATTACGAATGGCCGGACGGTGTCTCGTTTTTGATCGTTCCTCTTTTTTGAAACGCCGCGCGCGCTCACGCCGATACGGTCACCTGCCGCTGATTTACATCGACACGGTGCGGGCGGACGCATCAATTTGCCGTGCCGATACTTCGTCTAATCGGACATCGGAACGTTATCCGCGGCGGCGATGCCGCGCGCGCGCACGCACGACACGGCCGGCTGCGTGTGGAGGGCGGTATCGATATATACGCATTATCCGGAGCGATTTCGCTCGCATACACTGCCCGCGACACGCGTGTCACTTGTTCACTCTAAATCGGCTGATTAAATTATGGTCCTGCCCTTCCCTCACCTCGCCCACCCTCTATCACGCCGCGACACGCTACAAAGATTAATCCGGAATCCGTTGGCGCAGCGGAGGATGATACCTTCGACAGATATGACCACGTGCCGAAGACAAATAGTTCTCTGATCGACGTAATGCGTAAACGACTCGACGAGCGGACGTCTCTTTTCCAGGATTGAAGTCGCATGCTAGAACCATGCGCAAGATATCTGTCAAATAATATGATATATTATTATTATTATATCATTTAAAAATAATTATTTAATATAATATAAATATAATGCATCACTTACGATAAAGTCACGGCCACACGCAATTCAACGGACAAACTGGGGCGATTAGATGTTTTTATAAGAAAAGGACGCACCATATCACATAACTTATTAAATTGACTTGGTATCATTCTTGTAAATTCAAAAAATTCTTCATGATCTTCATCTTTCACATAAGAAAAAAAATTGTGGAAATGACCAAAATCATCACGTGGACGATTCATTGGTCTAACCCACCATCTTCTTTTTGAACGATTTAATTTAATAAATTTTAATAACTCGGCAGACAGATAATTTAAACTTGCACACAGCAATAATAACTTAGATCTCCTTGAATTCACGTTTTACATATATTTCTTTGCTCACAATTCTTAATGGTAGCTTCCGCTGCTTCCGAAAGAGAAGTTATGACATTTCATTCATTTTTTTATAACGCAGAGAGCTCGCTGCGTTATCTATGTGGACTATATAGACGCAAAAAACTTGCGATCTGCGACTTGCGAATCGCGAATCTGCGTCTTATGTAGATGCGCCTTAAGACAAAATCGTTGTAATTAAACGCAGGAATTTGGATGACGCGACAATCGTTTATTTCATTTATAGTATTAGCTGGTTCTTTGCGGGAAAAAGCTCACGCGAAACGGTGGGCAGATTCAATTGGAATTGGACGGCATGGTCGATAGATGGGTTAAAACTTTATACCACAGGTCCGAATTCCCAAGCGAAAAAAATATTTTGTGGAAAGAGTCGGGCAATAAATCGTCGGAACGACCGGGCACAACCGGACATCCGGCTTGTTTAAAAAAATCAAGAAGGTATTTTAATTAAAAAGCTTTCGCGTATGGAAATGCAATATTTCTTCGTTGCACATTGCTTAACATATTTTATACATGTTGCAAAATATTATAATGAATCGTTCGTCGTCCTTTATTTAAAATTTCTCCGGTAACATAAATGTAATAAAAAATATTACACCACAGAAGAGATTTGTTTCGACACAACTGGCCAATTTAATTTAAATTTATTTAAATTAATATATCGCGAATCGCGACATTTTTTGACCTGGCTGAGGTAAAATTTTTTGCACACAACAAATTCTTTACATTAAATTAATTTTATTCACTTTAGAAGGACCAAAACCCATGGTCGAAAAATGTCGCGATTCGCGATATATTAATTTAAATTATTATTTTAAATTAAATTGGCCAGTTGTGTCGAAACAAATCTCTTCTGTGGTTTAATATTCACTGGCGAAGAAGATTCCATCTTTTGTTTAGAAAATATTACATTCGCATGCATCACAAGACTATAACTCTTATTCAACTTTAATTTCGACGTTGATGAGAATATTTTGACGTGTTAGTAAATTCCTCACAGTAATTAAGATCCGAATTTAATTGTTACGTTCGATCGAGAGCTCGAGCATTTTCCCTAAGTTCCCTGACAAATTACCCCATCGCCGATGACACTGATAACGCTTTATCTCGCGCGAGGCAAGTCTGAAATTATACCGCGAAAGAAATCCCGCGGCGCGCCGTATGCGGCGCATACAAATTTTGATAAAAACGCGGACTTATCGGGTTTTGCGGAGGCGGCCGCGGAGATATGCGCGGCGGCTTAGTAGGACGAATGGGGGGATATCCAACGGCGGAGAACGCTACGCCACCCCCGTCGCCGTCGAAGGCACCGGGGTTGGAGTGCGGTAAGCAGCTCATTAGAACCCTCCCCGCCGACCGGCCATTATTGCCTCGTTCCGTATTCCGTTACAAATTGCTTTATTAAATTAAAGTCCCACAACCCACACTGTACCGCGTCACGACGACCCTGCGCGTCGACCCTTCCTTCTGGCCACCCCCTCCGAGACCATTTCGCCTCTCGCCCCCTTGTATATACGCGCCCACATGCCACATCGGACCGTGCGCGGCCCCCTTGTCTCCGCAAAAGACGTCCCCCTCGACTGTCCCTCTCGATTACCCTCGAAAATTTTCTCGAGCCTCTTTTCCTGATCTAATTAAGACTTGGACGGCCCGACCGAGTGGCCGAGATTAAAAATAATCAGCCGGCACGAACAAGATAAAGTCGTTTAATCTATGAAGGCTTTTTTACAAGATAATACTGCTGACGATCAATAATAATCGTTGATTGGAAATTCGAAATAATATAAATGCAAAGTACAGCTCTGAATAAACTGGAAAAGAGAATAATGTAATCCAAAATGTTGATTTTAGTTGATTTAGATATAAAAGAAGTGATGCTGAGAATAAGTACATTAAAACTAATTTGCCCATGAAAAGAGTATGAAAAATATGAAAAAGAGAGAAAAATAACGTTTATATCATTTTATATTCTTAGTCTGCAATTTATAAACAATTATAACTCTATTGTAACTATAAGGTAATTAAATTAATAAAATTAAATTATTGAAATGTCGAAATAATGTAACGACAGATTAGATTATTTTAATAAGATTCGCAAGACGTTGTTTTATCTCGGTAATTAAAATGTAAGTAAGTGAAGAAGTAGATGTTTCGTAGAAAAATCAATGTTATAGTCGCGCGAATCCAATGAAAGAGAGAAATATTAAATGGTTGCGGCAATAATTACCAACGTTATAAGGGCCGTAATTAATTCCCGGAATATGGCGAATTAATTTCGAACTGCGGTTAAAATGAAATACTTCTTACGGTTATAACACGGAAGCTAATTATGCTCGAAGATATATCGTAGACATATTTTTCCTACGTGAAACAAATGGGGGTAAGTGTGTATATGGGGCAAGTGCATATAATAGCGTTGCATCTCCCTAATAAATTTCATTGCGCTGTATAATTAGCATACTAGCAATACAACGAATCAAATTTATTAAGGAAGTACAAGCGTATTATATGCACTTGCTCGCGTGTATGCATTTATCCTCGCTTATCTATGTAATCCAGGCTATTGTAAGTTGTTAGTATAACAAAGTAAAATATGGCGATATTTCTCTGTGACTTGTCACGATAGAAAGTCACAGATGGGACTTGCAGTTTCCCCTTTAATTCTGCGAGTCGGAAAAGAGATCACGAGGGGCCCGATAGAACACCCCGTGACAGCACGATGCACGCAATTGCTCGAAAACGCAATGAAAGTTTATATTCAGCTCGTCGTAGATGCGATATCGAAATTCCATTGTGGCTTTTTGAGCGATAGTCGAATTTCAACGCCTCTCGTTTTATCGTATCGAGGATCGACGTTTCCTACTAAATGGCGTAATATATCGACGTACAAATAAAAAAAAAACATTTATAGAAAACAATTCGGCGGAGGATTGCGATTTTTAGAAGCTTAAAAAAAGGCAGGATAAATCTCTCAATCTGTAAGATCCCAAGTAGAACACAAAAGTCATGATGACGTCAAAAAGATGCTAAAATGACGCCTTTGACATCATTTTGAGGTTATCATGACTTCAAAATGATGTCAAAGACGTCATTTTAGCATCATTTTGACGTCATCATGACTTTCTCTTCTACTTGAGATGCGATTATATCTTTAAAGTGGCCACATTATAAATTATGATCTCTTAATCTCAATTCCCTCTCGCTCCGAACGCTACGTTCTAGTAAATTAAACAAAACGACGCCCCGTGCCATTGGCCAAGGCTAATTACTCCATTCGCAGCGAAGCGAAACGGATATTCAGGAGCCACTCATCGGGTGACGCGAATGTTGCAGTGTCGCAACAGCTGGGCTGTCAGCAAGCGATGACGGGCACGGGCGGCGGCGCTGGGGAACACGATGGTGGCAAGAAGAAGCATACGAGGCCCACGTTCAGTGGTCAGCAGATCTTCGCTCTGGAGAAGACCTTCGAGCAGACCAAGTACCTAGCCGGCCCGGAGCGTGCCAAATTAGCGTACGCCCTCGGGATGTCGGAATCCCAAGTCAAGGTAACATCTCTATTGCACTCACTGTACATTCAGTCCGATCGATCTGCATAATTCTGCCTTTCGCTTTTTAAAAATCGTCATATTCTTTAAAGGAAGAAGATAATCCTTTACGTTTATCTCCGGAATTAAAGATATCTCTTTTTAGATGCTTAGTTACGTAGAAAAGAGACGCGGATATTTAACGAGGGGTATTTTGCAAGAGTGATAGGCTAATATAATAGATAGGGTTTTGCGTGATTCACGTTGCGAATATATCCCGACACTCGTCAAAACCATATCGCAAGTATCCCTTCGTGAAAAAGGAAGGCGAGGAGACATTTGTCTTCGAGTTCGCCGCTGACACCGAGAGATCGATCAAAGCATCGCCCCGGAGCGGGAAACGCAAATCCGCGCGCGCTGCGAGTAATCCGCGACCGAAAAATCTCCCTCGAAAAAAGAAATCCGCCGCGATCGCCCGTCGACACCCCGACGGGGGGGCCCTTCACGATGGCTCCCGCAAAAAGCGGCTCGCTCACGCGATTTTAAAAAACGTCCTGCTCGTTGCCCGGCTTACTCCATCAACGCGCCCCGCCCGCGGGGCGGGGAGGGCACAGGGGGACGAGAAAGGGGTGGCGAACGGAGGAGGCGGGAAGGGAGGGCATCTAACGAGGTAGCCGGTAAAAAAGTTCGAAGGATAAAAGAAGGTGACAAAACAGCCGGAGACGTGTCAAGCTTTGCGGCACCTGCGTCATCCTCGGCGTCGCTCTCTCGCGAACGCCGGCGGTGCGTCCCCCCTTTCGCTACCCTCTCACCGTCACTGGGAGGAGGAAGAAGAACGGGGAACACCGGGTGAGACACGGGTGAAACTCGGGTGAGGCCGCGGTGACGGTGAGCGAAAGGACGGAAGGAGAGAGAGAGAGAGAGAAAGTCATCTCTCTCCTTTCGTCCTCCGCGAGAGCTTTTGCACTCCTCTTCTTCCTCCCCGACATCTCTCTGGCCCCCCGCAAGCTCCTCCGCCTCTTCGCCTGCCACCTTCGGCGTTCCGCTTCGAGTCGAAGCCTTCCTCTCGCCCTTCGTCTCCCTTTTCCTCCTCTTCCTCTTCCTTCGCCATCTTCGACCCTCTGGGAGAGAGAGAGAAAGAGAGAGAAAGCTTCCCATTTGGAAACCCTCAACCCCTGCTGCAGAGCAGGGTTTTCCCTTTCTCTCCCTCTCCGTCTCTCTTTCTCTCTCTCTCTCTCTCTCTATCTATCTATCCCTCGCGGACTCGGGCGTCGATGTAGCGCTGTCATTGGCTCGTTCTACGCCGCCATATTTACATTTTTATTGAAAGCTACAAGTCTGTGTCGGTGAGTGATGGCGAAGGGGGAGCGAGAGTGCGAGCGTGGCGCCCCCTGAAGCCCACGGGGGTTGGGGTGGCTAGGGGGATGGACGAGGGACGCGACACGGAGGGTGGACGAGGAGGAGTTGCGCGGAGCGAGAGCGCGGGCGAGGGGACGCGCCGCGGGGGTGAGGAGGGTTAGCATTCAATTACCTCGGATTTCCTCGGGAAGAGGCGATTCACCTCCGCGTATATGCCATCTTCGAGGGCGAGATTGCCCCCGGATCTCGGAGTGCCGGCGCGTTTTTCGAAATATTACGACAATATATACCCGCGTACTCTTTTGCGCGACCGGCTGACTGGGGAAAAAAGATCGGGGGGAAGGGAGGGCTTGTTTACATCAACACCCCCGATGAATCCCGCGTTATCTCGCGGTATCGTGCGATTTCCTTTAAAGTTTCTCAGGGACGAGTGCGGCGATCGTGAAGCTATTTGCGGTAACATATATGTATCTATATGATAGGGGGGAAAAAATCGGCTGGATTACAGCTGCTGCTTTACACATCCAGCGACTTCACCCCTGCGCGAAAGATCGCGGTGTAAATGTTCCAACTTTCTTAAAAAATACAGGATCATCTGCTAACAGAATCAACCTCAAACATTCGCAAAGTCTTGTCATAGACAAAGAGAAAAGGCTTATGCGAAAGACTTCAATAAATCTGTTTGCTTGTACGAAATTAAAGAAATTGCACAACTGCGCTCGCGCAGCGCAGCACTGCGACTGTGCGCGTGGTTGTTTTATTCGAGGGGGTGATATCTTATAATTGGGATACGCGCGTGAGGATGTAGAGAACGATGCGGTCGATGCGAGCGGAATACCAACGATAGATCGATACCGCTCCCTCGCGGTTTCGGGTAATACCGGATCATTACATACTGGACCTATCACTTTTTTCAATATTGGAAAGGGATTTACGCGGTACGAAGGGATTTGGCAGCGCTGCCCGATGAAGATTTATACCGGCCCGCCATTTCACAATTCCAGATTTATAACTTTTTCATTATCGAAACGTATACCTTACCGACGCCCGCGTCCGTACGGGCGCGCGAGAGCGCGTTTCTTTCTCTTTTTATATTTTTTTTCGCTCGCCTAATAGCACGACGGCGGATTTCGGGAGATGTAATCCCCGGAATACATTTTGCTGCCGATGGTTCTCGGGGTTATATCCGTCAGGCTGTACAAATTGCCCGCACGTTAATATATTCGATCAACCGAACGTCGTTGCACGAATGTGACTCCCATATCCTTCTCTCGCGGAACGACACGGGAAGGAGCGCCTCTCCGTAATGCGCACGGTCGGTGTTCGCATAAATTCTTGCGATGAAATATTTGCCGGTGATGTATATGCGTAATCTGAGCTAATAAATGATACAGGTGTTTCGTATGTATAGTAACTTGTACACTGAGAGAAAAATTTATGATATTTGTGACTATAATGAAAAGTTAAATAGTTTGTTAAATAGTTATAGTTAGGTGCACCATTTTTATAGTTATTACTGCTATAATGTTAGTAATAATAACAAAAAAATAGTTACAAATACCATAATTTAACTATAACTATTATAGTTAAAAAAAGGTGTCAACTATAATGATTAATAATAATTAACTATAATAATTATAGTTAAATTACGGTTTTTGTAACTATTTTTTTGTTATTATTACTAACATTATAGCAGTAATAACTATAAAAATGGTGCACCTAACCATAATTATTTAACTTTTCATTATAGTCACAAATATCATAAATTTTTCTCTCAGTGTACGCGACATATATGTAACATTGAATGTGAAATCACTAAAGGTCTATAGAACCTTTTTGTTATTATTTCACGGCAAAACGTTTGGTTGCATTGAATTTAAAATCACTAAAGATCTGTAGAACTTTTTTATTATTATTTTATGGCAAAATTTTTCATTGTATTTAAGACATGGTCAAAATTATATCGTTTAATTAATATAAACCAACAAGCACAATTTTTAACATAGTGATAATTTTCTCCTCAAGGCGTATTTATTCCTTCTAAAATTTAAATATCATTGTCTACTAGAAAAATTAAATTAAATTAAATACGAATATTTGTTTTAAGAAACTGATGCCATGAAGAAAGTTAATTGTTCGCGATTCTGATCAATAAAGTATGCTTGGTATATTTATCTGCAGATGCAAATCATTTACGCATTTTCCTAGACAGATTCGTTAATTTCGTCATAAGTTTAACAATAGTTAGACACGAATGGGTATGACTTCGTCATTGCCGAAATTGGCAATGATGTCCGTCGCACGATTTAATCAGGGACCACCGCGTAAACACTCAGTTAAGACAAGTCAAGTGCAATGCGACGCGACGAGACGAGACGAAGAGCTCTTAGCATGAATGACCCCCTCGGCTAGCGCGCGTGTCCCCCTATTAGAATCTAATACGGCAAAGTGAACGTGGGGCATTTGCGAGTTAAAGACCGTGGCGCCCCTGTTTCGTAGGCGGGCTCTATCTCTCTCTCATATCGGAGCGTGTATCACGAGTAGAACGGGAGATAGAGGGTGGTTTCGAGGGCGATGAAGAGCGCGAGAGCGAGCGACAGCACGGGGGGTTGTTCGAGGGTAGTGAAAGAGAGAGAGGGAGGAAGCAGACGTGCTTGTGTATAGCGATGGCATCGACAGTGAATCAGGGGGATTAGATACTTTCTTGTACAGATGATGCCGGGGGTGTGGTAGTCGCGATTCATTGCCGCGACGGAAAGTCAGTGGTCTCTGCAGCCTCTCTCTTTATCGAGGCGATTGCGGATACGGTAGGGAAGGGAGTGTTTGGATAGACTATAATTTTGCTAAACTGGTTGGTCCTTTATCTCTATAGTGCGGTCTAATAGTTGTCTAAAGTGCGCGGATCCTATCCGCGTGAATTGTGAATTCAAAGTTAAATATCATTTTTCTTAAAAGTTGACCATAAATTCGCCGAAAAATTTTCTATTAAAGTAGCGTCCTGTTTTGTGTCATTTCATATACGTATATTGTATATATCTGAATGATTTAAATAAATAGCGTAAAAAACGTAATGTACCGTGTTTTAACTCGGGACATAATCATTAGAAGAAGACGAAGATTTATATAAATCATGTAAGACATATAATTAAAATAAATCTTAAAGAATAAATTTTCTAATACGATTTTCTTGAATGTTTCTCCGTAATTCTGATTAATAAAAATATATAATAAACGAATATTTGTATAAAATATTTCATGCTGCTATTTAATAATTATTAAAAATAACAACTTGTTTTAATAACTATTATTAAAAATAACTTTTTGTTTTAATAAACCGAAATCGTCAAAACAACTACACGTTGTATGAACGTTATCATCGGAGAACATTCATAGCATCACTTTTACCGCACAATCAACCGACTCGCCCTGCAGCTCGCCAACTTTCCCTTCCTTTCGTCGTTGCTTTTGAGCAGAACATCCTGCACCATTTCGAGTTAATTGAAAACAGCGGCATCCCCAACACATTAAACACGATATCAAACTACACGTCGCAAACGGGCTCGAGCCCTTCGCTACGACTGTGTCTCCTCCTAAGGGCAAACGCGGGGATAGGGTCACCAGCACACGCGGAATTGCAACGGCCTTACAACGTGCGCCGCGTATTCCTATTCACGCTGTACGATGGTGGTGCTGATGCTGATGGCAAAGTGGTTCCCCGTCCAGGCAGAATACGCGGCGGCTACCGGAGGGGGGCCGACGAGGCTCGGTGACTGGGGGGGATCGGTGGGCCGAGTTGTTTACGGCGGAGTAATCTGCTCGTCGACGGATACCAATATCGATGACGTCAATTAGTACGAGGCGGAAGGTCTCTCTCTCTCTCCTTCTCTCTTTCTCTCTCTCTCACTCTCACTCTCTCTCTCTCCTGCCCCGCTTCTCCGCCTCTGCCATGTATCATCATGGCGGTGTATGTACGCGGCGCGGCGCGGCGTGGCGTGATAAATCACGGCAGCAGGCGGCGTACCCTTCATTCACCTCCCACTACCACCATCAGGGTGCCGTATCGCACTGCACCACACCACACCACACCACATCGCGTACCCTCGAAATTGGCCCACATGTACTTGACTCCATAATGCCCGCGATTCCACCGGCTCGACTCGCCTCGGCTCCGGCTCTCTTTCCTCTCTTTCTCTCTCTCTCTCTCTCCTTCTCGATAAAACCGACTTTATTTTTCGGCCGAACCTGCCAGCTACCTTCCCGGCCGCTGTTGCTCAGATCCTCTCTCTCAGTTCGTCTCGCGTGTCCCGCCTCAATTCATCCATCCATCTTTCTCTCGCTCCTTCCCTTCCTTCCGCTCCACTCTGCCAGCGGAACGATCTCGTCGAGATCGCCGGCACGGAATTATATCGGGGTGTATACACGGGCGCCCGAGACGCCATTATGTTTTATGGGCCACGTAATTGTATGGGCCGGCCTCGGGAAATTATTAGGAACCTTTTTTCGGGGGGCCAATATTTCGATACCGGAAAGTAATGCTTTGCTTGCGCGAGAGGCTCAATTATCGCGGTCGACGAGAGATCGCGTCGGTGACGTTTGATAAACCGGACGAGCGTAGCTTTTGCATCGCGACGATGCACGCGATAATTGCTTTTCGATAGCGTCGCTTCATTCGCATCCGATGGACGCTTACACCCTGCCAGTTATTTTCAAAATGCACACCATTCCGTGCTTGGACAATAGCTGCACTTTGCATGCGAGGCGTGCTTGCTAATATTTGAGACGCTACGAGATGATATTATGCATCGCCACACGGAAAGAACGGTTTTGCTGAAATATTAAAAAATTTGGCCAGATACAGATCTGAAAAATAATTTTGTTGGATCATGAAAATAATTATGTAGGACACTCCAATACTATGATAATGCTGCAAAAAGTTTTGATATTCTAGCAACTATTTTAGGCGTCCTACATAATTATTTTGATGATCCAACAAAATTATTTTTCAGATCTGTATCTGGC
>NJRP01000399.1:110686-121600 GCA_003063835.1 Aphaenogaster floridana
AAATTTATATATATACAAAAAATTTCTAAATGCATATTATTATAGTAAGAATGATCATGGAACGTTTAATTGCCATACCACGAGGATCGTTTCAATGCATTTAGTTTAACGGGTGTTCATCATCGAGTCAGTCGACCGCTCATGTCGAGACGTCTAAAGATATTGTACATAATGCGTTTCTTGTCTAAATTAGCGGCACTGTGCGTTGACATATACCGTTCCTTCGCGTACACATGTCACGCACATCGTACGTTTCCGGAAATTCGCATTAGAGTTGCATACCGCGTTTGCAAAAAGTTAATTTCCATAAATCAAGAGTAACTTTGCTACGCCAAAAAATCTGTCAATAAGAATAGCTCGTATTTCATAGATAAATTTTATACAATATGATTTCTTCCTCAAGACGCGATAAAAGAGAAAACACCCAAGAGAACACCAATCTTAAAATGTATTCGATAAGCGATTTTTGCTCCCAAGTCATTGAGGAGAATTCTTCAATTGTATCTTCAAATTTGTATCGATATCTTACATAAATATTAATATTATATTCCTCCATTCTATTTTTTTTCGCGATAGCGGTGCTAGCGGATTATTAGATTCCTCTCGAGCATCAATTCGATCTTCCTACCGTAAACACGAAATCATTTTCGGAAGGATTTTATAAGGAGATCGAGCAGGCGTTTACGACTGGAGGATAGACAATAACATAAATTTTCGATCACATTTACATTTCGTTTCCGCGGCAATGGTGAATGCTGAATATTTTCAGCTGATAGAACATTTTCAAAGGGATCTTAGCAACGATTTTATTCGAGTGGCGAAAAATGGATACTGTATCATTCTCGTAGTCGTTAAACGGCAGAATTTTACAAATAAGACAGGCAAAGAATTATGCGCGAAAAAATTATTAAAAATAATTATATTCTATCCCCTATTTTTCATTATTGAAATAATTTGTGCGTAACTGAAGAAGACTATGTATTAGTCGAAACGTTTTCTATTTTAATGATTTTTTGAATAAATCCTTTCGCTACAATTCTTACCACCTTCACGGAGAAAATTTTATATTAAAAATTACTATGTATGGCAGTAGCCGTGGACCATTGCTGGAATTATAAAAATTTTTACTATGTTTTCACAAAAGAGTTTAATAATTATTAATATAATAACATAGTAAAAATTTTTATAATTCCAGCAATGGTCCACGGCTATTGCCATACATAGTAATTTTTAATATAAAATTTTCTCCGTGTTGTTAATTGCTCGTATTTTTGACCGCTTTCTCCATTATTTGTATTAAAAATAAACCAGGTAAGTTTTCTGATATTACAAATGGCGTATCTATGTTCTACGTTGCAAACGAAGGACGCGAATTTTTTTCCCCGTTGAAAAATGCTTAGTAAAATGCTTCTTTTGTCAAAGCTCTTCAGCATTTGAACTGACAGAGGATCTTCCTGCCGGTTCTTTATGCCGGGACGTCGCGTGGAAATTAAACAGGGAGTATTTTAATAAACGCGGGAGCATCTCGATTGGGGACGGTATAACGTAAAAGAGAAACAGTTCTTTTCTATTAAGGCGCAGGGCGCGCGGGAGAGTATATCTCGGAGAATTAAGAGCAGCTGCTCTAACGGGAAAATACTCTCGCACACAAAGATTCGTACGCGAACTCCGCGAGAATGCTCGCAATGCAAGATTAACACGCGTATGAAAACGGAAAGAGACGCAGAGGGCGAAACGTGCTTTACGTTTTCAAGTTAAGAAGATCCATTAATAACCTCGACCACCGTGGCGATGTTTATTTGGCATTTCAACGCGCTGTTATATCTGATAACTCACTCCATATCGGCGTATATCGAGATCGAATCGCCACGACGAGTTTTCCGAGAGCGGAGGATTCGTCGACGTCCCACCGGGAGAAGGAGAGAATCGTAAAAGTACGCCGGGATCGCGACGGCCGTCGCGAAATTTGATTCCGAAATAAAAATAGAATATTGGGGATAACGCGAATCGGTGAAGCCATTTGATCTCCACGCGGGGCCAAATGGGCGGTCGGGGGGAGGAAGGGGTGTCGCGGGGGCGGAACACGGGGGAAGAGAGGAAACATATCGATATGGGGAAGCGCTACGGCAACGGAATACAGAGGAGCGCATTATCGCCGGCAAGCCAACTACCCTCCGTCGTCCGACCACCCCCTCTGTCCGCCTGCCCTCTCTCACCCCCTTCCGGCCGTACCCGCGAAGAGATCGCGTTACTTATTACTCGAAGAAACGTTCTGCTCCGAGCACTCTGTAATATTGCGAACCGTGGAGTCTTGCGATTACTCCGAACCGATTGGCGACGCAAAATCGCGGCCGCCGTTTGCGATTCGCGACACCCTGCGCGATTCGGATCGGTCGAGGGTGCGCGACGAGAGAATCTCCATTTCCGATTCCTGTATAATGCATAAATATATATGTATATCACATTTATCCAATCCTTCTACATCTCTATCAGAACCGAGTGGTAGAGAAATGAGCGAAGTTGAAAATCATGCATGGAACAAATTATTTTCAAATTTATCCTGGATAGAAAAAAACGTGGCAAATAGCATTGATGAAATGAAATATTAATACTATTTTAATTAATATTAATAAAATGTTTTTATATTAAAACAAGATTTTTAAATAAGTCATTAATATTGTAGATTCAAATGAAGATTCTCCTAATAAGGAATGACGTTTTCTCTTCATACTAAAATGTCTTACGTGATTTCCACAAAAATAAAATAAATCCAGTTCTTAAGTGTCTTTCTTCTTAAGTGTAAAGTGTCTCTTTACAAATTAAAATTTCAGCCAGACTGACAGGTGCAATTACTTACTTACGTCAATCGCGTAAATAATCCCGTCATCATCGTTCGCTTAATTATTCACTCCGCACTTTTGACAAGTCGACAGAAAAGCGCGGTTGCCATCATCGACCTGCCTTACGACAAAGCTAATGTAACATGTGACACAAATATCGAGCCTGCGGCGGTTAACACTCTCGGTTTGATGGCATTTAGGAGCTCTCGTTACTCCACCCCGGTCGGTGGGTTACAAATAGGCTGTCGCGTCACGCCATATGGCGTAAATGCAAATTTTATACTAAAAGAAGCCCGCGCAGTCAATGCGTTAAAGGGCATCGGTCGAGGCTCAATAGTTTTGTTTGCATCACACGGATATGTCTCTGGCTATACTATCGTACCACATGCATCAACATGACAAAAGGCAAAAGCCAGGTTTTTCCGTCACGGCATATAACCCGTCGCAAAAAAAAAAAACCATTATTAAAACCATCGTCCTCCGTTATCTTACGGTGTATTCAGTCAGTTTCGAACAAAACTGGTAAATGCCGTCCCATCAGAAAATCAAAATTTGCCGAATCTTGATAAAAATGTTTTATTGGGAACGAGATCGATTGTGAGACTGTAATATAATTTCTTTCGAGTTGATTCGACAATCTAAGGTCTACAAAAATTCTAAAAGAAATCATTTGTGTTATCTGTATGTAATTTCCTGTTCTGGATATTTATTTTTTTCATAATGTGACTATAGATAATCGTCCACATTAATTCTCGCCGTTTATAGATTAATGTACTTCGTATATATACTGCACTTATCGAAATTCAATAAGACGCATCGCGAAATCCGCGCACGGAAGACGAGAGGGAAGGGGTTACAAGGATAAAATTCTGCTAAACGCGCCGGGGCCGCGGTAATGCTTAACGACGCGTGCGGAGTCATGTGTGACATTTACTCGAAGGTTTTCCGCATCATTGGTCGAATCGCTTATTATTCAAAGGGTACGCTTTCATCGGATCGCCGATAAATTTTTAAGCTCCGGTGCACCTTTTTTACGCGCCAGACGCGGATATGGATTTTGGAAAAAGTTACGGGAGTTACGTTCCCTCGTCGACGCGACGACGACGTCGGTGGTAGATCTCGCGTATCTCTCAACGGACGACGGGATCGATCGCGGATTAATCGTACGTGCTATTTAAAAACAACGAACGAGTTGTTCGTGACGGAAAATTCGACTGATATGCGAACATCAATTTCTACAACATCGTTCCTATTTATATTATCTTTTTAAATGCATGGAAAAGTTTGTAATATTTGTTAAGTTATTTTTTGTAAATTCTAAATATCGGAATAAAAATAATAATTTTCAGATTGCACTATAACAAAAATTTTATGAAGATAAAAATTAAGAATTTATAAACATTTACAAAAAAAAAGAAGAGTTATATAAAAAAATATTTAAAGCTGTTATATTTTATGTACTATTTCCAGAATATGTAGTTTATATGAAATAAAAAATTATAACTACAATAATTTGGAGAAAATTTTGTTGGGTTTGTAAGTGAAAAAGTGCACGAGCCTAAATCAACAAAAGTAATTTCGGTCAATAAGCACACTGAGAAAAAAAAGCTGTTGCTTCAATTAAAGTGGTATCACGGGGTGCCAAAAACATAAGTAGTTCATTCAATTGTATTATTGATAGACCCAATATTTGGATTATTAAAACAATGATTGAATTATTGGTTTAAAAATGCAGACATTGGGTCTAATAATAATACAATTAAATAAATTACTTATGTTTTTGGCACCCCGTGATACCACTTTAATTGAAGCAACAGCTTTTTTTTCTCAGTGCACGATTATGAAAAATATAGAAAGCTATTGAGAGAATTAAATGCAAGTAGGAGTAAAAAAGATTGGTGTAATATATCCATTTGGGTTATTGGCAAAAGTATTGAAAACGAGTATTCTATATGCGATACGTGTGCGAGTAGTAACTATAGTAGAGAAGCGTGCCAAGCCATTGAAATAATGCATTCCAAATGCAGTAGAGACAGAAAACACGATTCCCTTTTCCTCCCTTCCTTTGGGTCTTAATTGGAAAAATATATTTCTCTTACGTGCGCGTCGTTCTGCTCGTCGTTCTCTTGATACGCGACGTAATTCAATCGTACGGAACGAAAGTTCCGCCGTATTTCTGGCAGCGCTTCCGATTAATTGACTTTTTGGCAATCAGCGTTGCCGAGAGTCCTCGAGAACGCTAAGTGCTCCATTTCAGCGCGATCCGCTTTCCGCGAGCGAGAAATCATCGAATTGTCATTCACTAAGGATGTCATTTTGTCTTCGAAAGTCTACTCAATCATAATTCACTATTTTAATAATAATTTGATATATAAAATAATTTTTACTTATTGTAATTTTTAATTGTTCGAAATATTATTCTACTACTTTCATATCCGCTATATAATTTATATGTTTTATTAGACTTGATAATGCATTATGCAAAAATTATGTCATATAATAATTTTAATATAGATTAATAGAATATGCACGTAATTTAGCTTTTGCGTTTTTTACAAGACCAATATATTGAAAACTGGATTCGTTGATTTCAATCATCTTATTAATAAAAAATCAATTTACATATTCGCAGTGGAAATCGCTCGCGAAGAAAATTCATCGACAAATAAGAAGATACGATCACGTAATATCACTAGAATGTACATAAAGGGCACGGAGCCCAAGCTGAAAAATGTTCGGCCTAAAACGGACGGAATGCTATCGATACCTAAAAAAAAAAAAAAAAACAGACAACGCGATCGTCCAGTCCAGAAATAAACTCTCCATTATCTCCGAAAGAACCGAAAGAGAAGCTAACTGCAAGAGATTCTCTTCCAGTAGAAGACGTCTCTTTCGGTCGTTTCGGAATTTTTGGACTGGGTGATCGCGTAGTCTGTTTTTTTACATCATAAATTGGTTCAAACGAATTACTTGGAGCCTTGAAATCATTATAATTCCACAGAAGAATCCACGCATACTGAACAGATAGCTTGCTGTTGTCACGTCGGAGTGTACGTGTCGTGTATCGTCTAGTGATGGACGACAAGACAAGAGTTTCAAGATCTTGTCTTGTCTTGATTTTTCAAGACAAGAACACAAATTTCTTGTGCTTGATAAAATCGAGACAAGACAAGATTTATACTTTAAGACAAGACAAGAAAAATCAATCAAGATTCTTGATTCTTGACAATTGAAATTACAATTATATTATATATATATATGTATAATTATATATATATATATATATGTATATAAATTATTTAACACTATAGTATAATCATGCTGAGATCCCCCGTCCATCCTCAATTTTAAATAATTAAATGCAAAATTAAAATTGGTAAAAAAAAACAATAAACTTTTTAGTTTCATTGAAAACCGAAGTCTCTTCTTATTTTGAATATAGGAAATCTTTAATATTCAAATAATAATATTGTAAAGGAATATATAAAAAATATATTGCTTTATACATAATACCAAATAATACTAAAATCTGAAAGAAAAAGGAATTATAATAATTAAATCTTAATAAAGCCTAATACTTAAACCGTAAATTTTAATAAAACATGGATGTTTTATAAAAATGTTTGTGTAAAATTATTATAATATTTAACGCAAGACAATACCTTAATGTCTCTCAATATTTAATATTCATATCTACTCTTACCAGTAATATAATTTTATGTTTTAATATTATAACACTTTGTAAAATCTTTTATTTTTTCTTTTCTGTGTATTTAGTGAATATTTTTTTCGCAAAAATATATTTTTTCGATATTTTATAAAAATTTTCAAAAATAATAAAATTGGAATGTTGTAAATGAATATTTATAGATATTATAAAAGTATCAAAAATCTTGCAAGAATCTTGTAAGAATCAAGAATCAAGACAAGATATTAATTGACAAGATCAAGACATAATAATTCTCGATTTAAAAAAATCAAGTTATTTTATAAAACTTGTGTTTAGAATTAACTTGTATTTTAATACAAAGTGTGTTTCGTAAATAAACGACGAAAGACACATGCCGTCGTGATATCTCTTTTCTGTGGAAAGCAGAAAGAAAAACTGATTAGGACTATCAGAGCTGCGCCAATGGCATCTCGGGATATACGCGGCTTTGGGCGAGAGAGAGAAAGAGACGAGAGCAATCTGTAACTGCAATCCGCAGTTTCCTTTCCTTTCCACGCATTTACATCGAAATCCGTTCCTATGCATACACAGTTCTTCCATCTCTTTCTTCTCTCTTTCTCTCGTAATCTCTGTGCCACCCCCTAACTCGCGCCTCTCTCGTTCCTCCCCCAACGGAATATCCCACCTTGTCAGTCGTTTCTCTCTTTCTCTTTTATTCCCTCTCCTCCGATTTCCACCTACACCTAGGTTTTGCGTTAATTTACACTCCTTGCTTCTTCTCCGACCGTTCCGTCTCTTTTCGCGTGTCTGTCTTTGACGTTCTTTTTCCCCTGCCACGTTTTATCTTCCCAGTGTCTATGTCTATCGGCTTTCCCTATTGTCTTTTTATTATCGCTGCAGTTATATCTCGGAATTAACCGTCGTACAAATTATGTTTCTTTGAAACTGAGCACTTAAAGAATGCTCTTACTGATACAATTATTGTATTTCGAGAGAAACGTTTTTAATTGCTAAGAGAGATTCTTAAAATATTGTCACCTAATAAAATTATTCTAAAGAGTTGTCGTAATAGAGAGAATCGTATAAAGAACAATCTAAAAATTGCAATCTTTTCTCTTTGTTAGCAGAAAACATGCTAAAAACCCATTTTATATATATAGTCGTCATTAAGCAATTAAAATATAATAAAAATAGAATATATTTTTTACGACACTTTATCGTGCACGTTCGAACAGTTCGATCGAAAATAAAAAGTTGCAATCTTTTCTCTTTGCTAGCATTAAACATGCTAAAAAACCATTTTATAGTTGTCAGTAGGCAATTAAAATATAATAAAAATAGAATATAGATTTTTTTTCGACACTTTATCGTTCGAATAGTTCGATCAAGAATAAGGTTTATGCGGTTGAGTCACATGTTAGATAATTTAAATTCGCGATGGCCTTATCACAGTTTTGACTCGAGCGAGAAGTTACTCGCGCGAATTTTGCCATCCCCCCTCGAGGGTGAGAACTGAGTCACAGGGCCGTAATCTTTCGCATAATAAATTGTCCCAGCGGCGATATCAACGGCGAGATCAGATGCTATCGGTATTATCTGTTACGGGCGAGGGGAGGGAAAGGGTAGGTGGACGACCGCGGAAATCAGTGCCGCTCTCTGCGGGCCCGCCCTAAGGGCTTTACGCGAGTTACAAATGCGGTTTTGTATCTAGCTCTCGACGGGACAAAGTAATGGGCTTAGATAATCCTGATTTAATAAATCGAACAGTTGTGAGGCGACGCGCAACGTCGGCGACGAGGGAACGAGGGGGGAAGAGAGAACGACAACCGCTGGTACCCCGCCCCCGTCTCGCAACGTGCGCGTGACTAATGCGTTCAAAAACAAGATGGATGGATCCCGACCAGGACTTTCTTTGCATTTACATTTTCGCACTGTATCAGTCGCGACGATTTAAAGAATAACGATCGGAAAGGCTTTGCGGTTACACCCCCAAATCGGTTTTTCATCGTTTCATCGAGGAAGATCGAATTGCGACTGCGACTTGTCAGCCTCCGTTTTTCCAAGTTAAATTACTCACAGAAATTTTCTTTATCATAAAATAATTAATGCAATTTATTAAACAATATAAAAATGTCGCATAATTGTCAAAATCATATAAATAATATTTTATTGGAAAATGTATCTCTGGTAAATAAAAAAAATATAAGATGTAATTTTGTTTTAAGCAATAAATTGGTTGCAGTTTTTTGATCGTTTTACAATGATTTTGATGAAACGTGCATTTAGCAATTAACGAAAGAAAGAACGTTCTTATTTCGAAAAGAAGAACGTGAATAAATCTTTATCTGACAAAATGCAACATCCGCGTTTCTGGAAAAATAGGACATCGCATTTGAATTTATTAAGGGCTTAACCAAGTGCTTTATCGTCTTTAAAGTTTGTTTTAGCAAAGTAAACAGGGTCGGTACTAATAGAGAGAAACTAGGTCGGCTCGCACGATCCCGAAGGGGAGTTCGGTAAACTTAGCATCAATTTTGATTGTCCTCAGTTTCTCCGATCCATTGAACGATATCTCTGAAATTGCGAATCCTCGCGGACGGAAGGAGCTTGTTTATCACGATCGCGAAATCACAATCGCATATAGACAATTCCGCGCCCGCGAGCATCTACTTTTTCTGCGGGATATTTGTATCTCGAATAACGCAATATTATATCAATATCGCTATTCGACAAATCGATATGCATTATTAGTTCTGGCGCTCCTCTAAAAATCTTTTCTTTCTCTGATTAAAATATTTATCGAAATATCTGCAACGAAAGTCCAATTTGTACTTCATGTTTGTCTTCATAAAGAAGAGAAGAGAGAGAAAGAGAATGAGAGGAAGAGATAAAGGGTGGAAGAAAGCGAGATACGCGAGGAGAAGATATGCTTCACATCTCGGAAAGAGAGAAGGGTAAAAATTCTTTCAAAAGAATTTTTGGGAAGACTTATTATATATAAATAAAGATTCTTAAAAAATTACAAATTAAACGATTTAACGACATCCTGAACGCGCCGCCTAATCTTCTCCTCGCGTATCTCGCTTTCTTCCACCCTTTATTTCTTCCTCTCATTCTCTTTCTCCCTCTTCTCTTCTTTATGAAGACCAACATGAAATACAAATTGGACTTTCGTTGCCGGGCCGAACTGCTTTTTTACGTCCGGCATTTGCCTGCAGTCAATCCCTGCAGATTGTCCATTCGCCTGCCTCTCCGTTATCTTAATTCCTCGAGTATTTTAATTTTCATCCGAACAACCATTAACTTTTACGGCCGGCCGTTTACTTTTTAATTCGTTTACCGCTTCGCGCCCGCGCTCGCTCGCCGGGACGCTTATATCTTTAATTTAAGCTCTCGACTTGGCGGCCATTGAACAAGCCTGCGGATTGGGGTTGGATACGGAAGAGCGGCGGTGGCGGCAACGGGGTGGCCGGGGCAGGGAGGGCGAGGGCGAAGAGGAAGAGGAGGAGTTTAGCGGGGGCCACACGCTGGCATGGATCGGGGGTGGTTTGTGGGTGCAATCGCGCTACGGTGAAGCTCCCCCGTGCTCCCCTGACACCCGTTACGTTAATTAAATACATTGTTGCGGGGACACAGACTCCTACTGTGTATCTCGAGCTTTATAGGTGCAGAGGGGCACCTTAAGTTAGCGCCGTTTCCGACCCCCTCCGGTCCCCGCGGGAGGCCAGTCGCCGATGAATTTTCTCCGGGACCTTTGCCCGTTAATTCAAATGTTATAGACGCCCGCTAGAGTCGAGGCCGGCGTATTAATCGAGAGAGGTCGAATGGACTCCGCGGGTGGGCGATGTTAAAGACGCCGAGAGTCAACTATTTCGATAATTCGCCGGTCGATTCGCATCGAAGGGTTGCTTCGCGACGGGGATTTTTACTTCGAGGGTTTATTCGTTCTTCGAAAATCGAATTAGCGTACTTGTAAAAGTTTAGAAGACGATCTCATCGTGATTTTTATTCGTTTAGTATTTATATAACTTAGTTAAATATACAAGAAATGAAATTTATCAAAAAAGATTACGATATTATCAAATCAGACGTCGGAATCTTTTTGTAACAGAAAGAATTATTAGTACTCGATAGAGGTGTGCGAATAGTTCGAATTCGAATCGAATCGAATCACAGTAGATTCGATTCGATTCGTTTTCGAATCTAAAAGGTTCGAATTCGAATAATTCGAGAATTTCGAATTATCGATGGTTCGATTTCGAATCGATCGCCTATTTTGATTGCTTCATGTAATTTGTTATGTAAATCCGGGAAATTTTGATTCGAATTCGATTCGTATTCGAATCGAAGAGGTTCGATTCGATTCGATTCGACGTGAAAATTTCAGATTCGATTCGATTCGAT
>NJRP01000399.1:145534-160230 GCA_003063835.1 Aphaenogaster floridana
CCACTTTCCGGCGCACTTGTAATATAAAATATTGTGTGCATCATGTGCGGATTGTGTGACAATTGCCACTCGCGCGGGTGATCGCACTCGCCTTCGGCTCGTGCGTCCACTCCGCGCTCGTGTTCAATTGTCAACTTTCCGCACTTGTTACACAAATAACTATTAATAATTATTAATATAATAACATAGTAAAAATTTTTATAATTCCAACAATGGTCCACGACTACTACTATACATAGTAATTTTTAATATAAAATTTTCTCCGTGTACGTTTACGCGAGTGTTACTTCTGTAGTACTTACTCAAATTATCGATAATTCACTCCGTGTAAACGGGGTTGAACCCGTTAACGCGGAGTGAATTATCGTAAGTTACGATAATTTGAGTAAGTTACTACAGAAGTAACGCCTCGCGTAAACGTAGTATATGAGGCAATGTTCGTTAAAACAAAATGGCTACCGTCGATCCTTCAAAACTTTTGTTCGGGAGCTTTCGATGTTCCGATGCGAAAGTTTGACGGAACGAGGCGGTTTCGCAACGCAAAAGTAATGTCTACCTTGTTCGCCTCGCGATGTTATTGAATATTTACCCAGAAAGATGATGTGATCGTGATTAATACTGACGTGCGTAGTCGAAAAACCATACGTCAAAACTGCAACAGCCACGCAAATCAGACTTGATCAATGATCAGACTGGACGCCCCTTCGATCCGCCCGTCTCTCGATCCGAGAAGTTCGACAAAGTCACTGCGAGCGCCATCTGTGCGCGGCGCCGTGAACTACGGCTGATCTACGCCTGACTGTAACTACTTGGCATCGCGTAAGTAGAACAGCTCGATTATTCTCGCTCCTCTTTTTACAGCAAATTCTTGAAACATTTTTAATTACGTTATTACATATCAAACCGTTCTTGAAACATTTTTAATTACATTATAAAATATCAAGCCATCTTTGAAACATTTTTAATTACGTTATCCCAGACAGCACACGCGGATATCCGAAGGACATCCCAGTGAGAAATGATTCATCGATCGACATCGAATCGACGTCGATATCATCGAAATTACATCAAATTTGATGTAATTTCGATGATTTCGACGTCGATTCAATGTCGATTCGATGAATTTCAATGAGTCATTTCTCACTGGGATCCAAGGCTGGGTCTACAATAGGTGTTGTAATAAGCTTTAAGCCCTAAGAAATTGACCAATCACAGTCGAATGTGAGAAGAATAATCGACTGTGATTGGTCAATTTCTTAGGGCTTAGAGCTTACGATACCTATTGTAGACCCAGCTTAAGACGTCCTTAAGACTGGATCTACAATAGGGTGTAGTAAGGTTTAAGCCCTAAGAAATTGACCAATCACAGTCGATTATTCTCCTCTAATTCTACTGTGATCGGTCAATTTCTTAAGGCTTAAGGTACTACACCCTATTGTAGACCCAGCCTTAAGGATATTGATAATATATCCGTAGACCATCCGTTTTACGTCTTTCGGACATTCTATAGACGTCCATGGTATATCCGTTTATAAAATTGGTGGACGCGATAAAAACTATTTTAATACATTTTGTTACATATAACCACCTAGAATATCAACCCAAGGAGAACAGAAAAGTCAAAATAATGTCAATTTGACATCATATTGACTAAATTATGTCATTTTTTGGTCATGATTGAAATCTCGATCTTAGATGACTTAAAAATGACTTTATATTGACTCCTTTTTTATTATGTCTTTTTGATTTTTAGATCAAGATTGACATAATGAAAAAATGACATAAATTTAGTCAATATGATGTGAAATTGACATTATTTTGACTTTTCTGTTCTCCTTGGGAAGTATCTGCATTAACTTTAGAATTGTATTGTCAAAATACATCTCATTTACTTTCACACCTTGGAGCCCAATTTTAGGGACTCGTCTTCGAAGAACCATTTCGTTAAAACATGGATGAAGACTTTTATAATGCTGCGTCTTTTATGGCCATTTCTACCAATGCAGATTAACTTTAATCTCAGTTTAATTCACTCTTCATTTTTTTCTAGTTCTAAGAATTAGAAAAAGATAAAAAGTAAGTTAAACTGAGATTAAAGTTAATCTGCATTGGTAGAAATGGCCATTATTCCATCTTGTATAGTTTTTTACTTACGAGAAATACAAGAACTCCGCGTCCATCTGGTGGTGGTGCTGCGTACTGCTCGCGGATGTAGTGGATATTATATGAACATACAAACTTGTCCATTTTAGGATATTCCTGTAGTGTTCACAAATGTATATCCTATAGATATCTGTATAAGGTCCATGGACATCCCGACAAGAAATGGACATCAAAACGGATGTCCATAGGATATCCTGTGCTGTCTGGTATTAGATATCAAATCGTTCTTGAAACATTTTTAATTATTAAATATCAAAGCATAAAATGACGATCTTCTTATACAGTTTAGTGTAAATTTAACAACAATTGTTCAGTATGAAGAATACGCAGAACGATGTCAATTAAAGTATTAAAGACAAAAAGGAGCGAGAAAACGCATTGTTTATTTGCGCAAGATCGATCAGAAGCTTGGTCTCTCGGGGTGAATTCTCATAATCCAATAACATGGGCGCCCTTACAACTTTTTTCAAGGGGGGAGGCAGAGTGTAAATATATACTTAAGAGTACCATTTTTGTAAGGCTCTGCCAAACGAACGTATTTTCAAATAATATTTTTAAAGAAATATTTATGTAGATGTTTATTTTTAATTGTATAAATTTTAAACAAAAAACTGGTTGACAATCATAAAATCATTCTAAATTGAAAAAATTAAAATCCAGGGGAGGCGTATGCTCATCCTTGCCCTCGAATCTTATGGGCGCCCATTTTCAATAATAAAATGTTTAGCGAAGAGAAGCGCCAAAATGTTATAGAAATGTTATAGAATGTTATAATAATAGAAAAAAATTGCTCTTCTAAATATCGATTTACTCGAAGAGACTGCGGAAGAAACACTCCTTACGTTCCCTCCGAGATAATTTTAAAGATATGGCGCGCAGAAACGGTAACATAATGGTTTAAGAAGAAGAGCACGTGGCGAAAAAAAGTCTTCTTCAGTGAAAGGGGAGAACATCGAGGGCGCGGCACTTACCCGCCAAGTCTCTCGTCCTCAGCTTCTCGGCGGAGGATCTACATGCAACCCCCCCGAGGTGATTTTCCTTTTTCGCAGCGAGGGTCGGGGAAACGAAAGAAACACTCGTAAACAGGCGGGGTGACACGCGGCGGCTCACCCGCTCACCCTCGCGGCCTCGACGTATCGATTTCGGATAAGCACGGTGATTAATGTTAACGAGAGTTTTTGCGACTCGTAAAGTGTGTCGGCACACGTAAACGCTCTCGCGATCCTTACGTCGCCCTCCTCCCCCTCGTCCGCCACCCCTAGCGGGGAAGGTTCTCCACCGTTCACCCCCTGCGAACGGAGTGCCACGCGGGGGCGGCTGCAGCCCCCGTATCGGCGCTGTAAATTTATCGCGGCGTTAAGCCGTTAATATTTGCCCGCCTTCTCGCCGGCCGGGCCTTAAATCAATGGGAAATATTCCTAATTGGAATATGGAAAAAGTTGGGCCGAGCGCGCGCGCTCACGACACCGGGGGTGGGTGCGGGCGGGGTGCCCCCGAGGGAGAGAGTCGCATTAAAGGATAAAAGAATATAAATTGTCCCGAGGAGCGCGCGGGGGAGGAACGGCGCGCCGAGAAAAACGGCGAGAAGTTTCCGATTAAGGCTCGGGATCGCGCGGGACGTGTATTGAACTACAGATTGCGCGGCAGTTATTAACGACGCGCGAAAGTTCGGCACTTTCGCGAGGGGTGGCCGATGCTAATTGCGACGACCGCGTGGCTGCATGCTGGCGCGATTCGCGAACTGCGGCGCGAACGGGCCAACTTCGCCGAAAACACGTCGATCGTGGTGCGGCAGTACAATTAATTGGTATTTAATTGGTAGAATGGATACGACGGACAAAACATATCTTCACATTTTACGTACAGAGACGTGCGAGATGGACCGTTCAGTTTTCATGTTGGATTTCTTTTTTATTAAAGCGAAGATCATTTTGCCTTTATTTCTAATTATAAAATTTAATTGTAGAGTTTAATTAGGCGGCAATTCATGTTACAATATATAATTGATACATTATGGGTTTTATATGTTTCATTAATATATTTTGTGAAATTGGATTTTCTTTCAAATGCGTACATGAAGTGTACTGATAAGAAACACGTTAAAGTAACTACCCAAGCAGAACAGAAAATCAAAATGACGTCAAAATGACGCCAAATGACACCTTTGACAGTCATTTTGGGATAATTTTGGTGTCATTGTGATATCATTTTGACGTTCTGCCTGGGTAATTGGGAATAATTACACTCGTTGAAAAAATCCAAAGAAAGAATGTATTCGGACAGTGCGTTTATCTAATCGTAATAGAGGCGCATGTATAAGTATTAAAAATGCAATAATATGACGAAAATAGCATTAATAATGTAACGAAGACATAGAAATCGTCGTTTAATGTCCGATACGTTTTCACGTGAATGAAACGACAGCAAAATCAAAGTAGATAGCACTAAAGTAATCAAAGGATAAATGTCTTGTATTAAAGATATTTCATATCTATTAAAACAAAGTATTGTTTATATCTATTAAAACAAAGCCCGTTAAATTTGTATGTTTCCGAAATCAATATCTAGAATATTATATCAGACTGTAAAATGATTGAAGAATCACATACATTCCTAGTATGAGTCACTTCTTACATGGTTTGATTACATTAGCGTTCTTAAATGGTAATACAAACGACACTGCGCGAACTTTTCGACATCTTGAACGTCCTGTGTCCGCAATAATTGATCACGTCTTTGAAAATATTAGCATGGGACACAACATATCTCATGATCAAAGTATAGAGGGAGAGCATTGCGTATATGCTTCCTGTAAAAAAAAGTAGGAGCAAATTCAAAAAAATAAATACTTTGCACAAAAATGTAATGATGTTATTGACGTTGTTCCTTGACATTTTAGAGATGTATATTGCGCACCTCATGAATAATTATAATAATAATATAATCGTATATGGCAATAATAAATCAGTAACGTGAGTTGCGTGATAAACTAGCGAGCTCGCGTAAAATTTTTCTAATCTAGCTCTTGCGAGTGCAAGTTACTTTCATACTCTGTGTGTCAATATGTGTACTAAATACATAAAAAGAATACGAGAATCGTTATATATACTACTCATGAGAATACATGAAAATATTAACATAATTATACCAATATAATTGTATACATAAATTATATTAACATAATTATATACATACAATTGCTATAAAGTATGAAAGCTGGTTGCACTTGCAAAGACTGTATACTACGTATAGCCTTCATTGAAACGCGATGTTCCAAGTATAGAAATATTATATTTATGACTAATTATAAAACATGCTCTCTCTTTGGGCTACTCGAAGCCAATAAATTTACACACGCACACAATAGTTCGTATGTAACGGAATCCTACTTTGTTTTTTAAAAAGCGTACGTTTCAACGAAGCGTTTCGCTTCACGTACAAAATGGTCGTACATTGCGGCAATACTGGCAGCGCAGCAAAGAAGGCAGTTAGTGTGCTGCTAATCTAAATTGCATACGACGTATGCGTTTTATCTATGTTGAACGTTATTTACGATGACTGTTGAAACCATTTGTGCAAAATATGATTAAACGGAACATATTTTTAACAGATGGATTCCAAATTCGAATAAATTCCTCGAAAATGTTATCTAAATGCTCGATAAGGCAAGGAACTATGGCCCCATCCGCTTTGTTTTTATATGCAAAGCAAAAATGATACTCCAGCTACAATTGTACAATAATGCAAGATGACATTGTCAAACAAACATAACGTAATCTAATTAATATCTACATTAACATAATTATACCAAGCTATACTCATATTAAAATATTCTCGAGCAGAATTATATCTTGCTTTATCTCGAAAGCGACAGACTGCGATGAAAATACAGAGAAATCGCCATACGTATTTACATATACTTAATGAATGCCAGCACCGATAAAGCTTTCAATATCGTGACAGTCCCTATACGTTTTGCTCGCGCATAGAAGATTTATCATACAAAATATAATCGTTTAATATCTACAGAGCATCGAAAATCATATTCCTGTGTACTCCTTTCCTTAAGTAATATCACACTGAAGACTTTCGTCATAACTGGATCTTAATCACATCCGTGGCTACATCCTCATACTACATGATCGTGTTCGGAAACGACGTATAAAACAATAAATAGGCACCCGTGTTTTGAGACTTTACTTGACTCGGTGACACCTCCGTGACAGTTTGATCATCGTACTTGTACCATCTGCAAATACATATACATTATTATAATGTTAAAATTTTGTTCAAAATAATTCTAATACAGATTTCTTTCAAAAAATGTTTATACTCTATAAAAGATTATTATAAAAAGTACTTGCAAGAAAAAATAAGAATTGATGTTAAAGTCTTATTCTTAATAAATTTGTTTAAAAACGCAATTTCCGAATTTTGGATTTACCATATAAATGTCATACGTACTTATTTTGAGTAGCGTTTCTGCAGAACGCCGTGTAGTGCCCGCCGTCCATTGTTCCATAATGATTCGATATCGCGTAGAGAGTATAATTGTAATTACGGATATTGTTCGACATGATCGCCTTCGAGTTCTCCACAACGAGATACGGCTTCAAGTTGAATCCTGTGAGGGGAAAATCGACGGCGGTGTTGCGCTTTTCCAACCATCCGCCACTATCGCCGAAGCGGTTCAAGTGAATAACAACAATGGGTGCAAGTTTGACGAAATCAAATTTCTTTGTTGCGTCACGAGGTGTCTGGCATTTGGGACACTTCCATCCGCTCACTTTCTGTCCCGTCACAAACTTCTCCATACAATCCTAAAATAATAAAACAAAACGTTTTCATATGAAACATACAATTGCCACAAAACGCTACACATCTTTTAACTGTTTAATTTTGATTTAATCATTTATATTATGTTTACGTATAAAAATTGTATGATATATATATCGTATCTTGTAAAATACTCACATTTAAAGTACATCGATTGGACTGAGGTAAAGACATTGTTAAACTATTAAATGTTTCATACGTAGTACTCGCTTGCTTGCAAAATGAACATGTAATGGTGGATCTTAGTTGTCCAAAAAATAAGTCCGATATTATAGATCTCTGGGAGTTCATCGCTTTATCCCATTCTTTCTCCGCATTAGACATTTCGATCGGCATTTTCGCCTCCTACGAGTAGAAAACAATATTTTAGTATTTTAATATTTATTTTATTATTAATTAATTTTCGTTGGATTGCTCATCACAAACTTTTACCTTCTTAAGATCATTATGCATCCAGTCTAAGAGGAACGTGAGGAATTCGTGAGAGTCTTGTTGCTCGTAACTTTCAAATTGCAATTTGTATTGCCCAACTGCAACCTGCAATGATAATAATTCATGACAATTGAAAAAATTACATTGGCATTGGTTTAAGAATAAAGTCTACGAGTTTAAGTACCTTTAGGTCGTGAGGAGATATGCTTTTGTATTGGCCTCTCCATAGCGCTTTAATTACTTGAGCAACTTCTTCCACCACCTGACCTTGTGTCATATTATCATTACTCGTGTTGATATCGTCAGCGTACGAGTTATCAGTAAAATATTTCGCTAAGTTCGTCGTGTTACTCAGGCACTGAATGATACTGTTCATGTAACAAGAATTTCCCAAATTCTTCAGCCCAGTTATGCCCGGATGCTGCAAGTACAAGGAGGCTATTTTTACGCTAATAAATCATATTATTAATCGCATAAAATTGTCATATATACACAACATACATACGCACACACCCACCGCGTATTATGACAAGAGAAAGTACATTAATCAAAATTTTCCGTTGGAAGATTTCAATCTTTAGCTTTTATTTAACTCGTCTCTTATACAAGGTACTTTAATTTTAAACGTTTGCTTAAATGCCAAGCATATTTAAAACTTTTAAACAAACTTTTCGTATAAGACGTGGCAATTGTTAGAACTGTTTCAGAAATATCTTTTTTTGAATCTTTGCAACGAAAAAATAACTGCGCGCGAACGATTGATCTTTTCTTAAAAAGTCAAATTCGCAGTTGCAGAACTGCGCGATTTACTTTCCGCATAACGTAATTAAGCGAGTGGTATATCGATCTATTTACATCAACATATGATGGTCAATCAAACCTTATAACGTACTTACTCTGACGTATTTGCATATCGTACACTGACGTAGAAACTAATCTGCCATTCATTATTTTTTAATATAGATAACATATATTAATTATTTCTTAATGCATGGCATTTAAAACATTCTCTTAAGAAATCATGGACGAGCTTAGTAATTAAATATTTATTAAATATTTATTGAAGTATTCATTAAGTTCCCGTTAGTTTCACATAATTATAAGCATTAGCAAATACTCGACACAATAATTTTTAAAGGAATCAAAAATGTGTATTCGACTGTTTACTGTATAAAAAAAATAATATCTCTAATTTCTTTGTTATATCTGTCAGATGAATTACTTAAAAATTAGCATAAAATACAAAACGCAAAATCGGTTTTTCACCAATTTCTCTGTTTTTCACCATCTGTTACCTTTTTAAAATAATTAAGCAACTGCAACGAAATAAATCTTCTTTGAAGATACACCATTGTCTCTATCATTTTCCACCGCACCAACGAAAAATTATTTTATCACAAGATAGTAAGCATTGTACCCATATGCATGTTTGACTATATTATCGTGCAAATTACAATTTAACATTATATCGTTGTGGTAAACTAACGAGCGAATGAATCGTAAGCCAATAGCAGATATATTAATGTAATATAAATATGATAACGGACACACACAAACACACACACGCATACACCCACAATATAGATCTAGGATATAGATCCTTGGATAATTAATATTTCATTGTAATCAGCTTTTAATTATAAGAAATGCCTCTTTATAGCGTAAAAGAAGATATCGCGGATACTTTAGGGAGAGAACACCCCCCGATAGGTGATCCCCGATCTGGCAAATGTTGCTCGGACACTGGCGCGTGTTTGTCGTTAGCACTAATCGTCGAAAGTTTGTCTGTGGATTGGATTGAGAAACCCCGCATGTGTTGAGTCACTCCGCGCGTGTACACGTGCGCGTACATTCATTTACGTACATGATATAATTATATTGCACGTAACACGTGTTCTATGAATTATGAAGTTTCTTCATGGCAGAAATCATCAGATACGTAGTGACCTATGTATCTTCTTAATGATTTTTGCGCTATTTATTTGTTAATTTAGAATGCTCACTCTATATCTATAAATTATAATGAGAAACATCAAAATATTAATCTGCAGTACTGTATTTACAATATCTTTCTGAGAATCGCTCTCTGTAATACATTCTTCCTTAAAATTATATTTTATAAACTACATTATATTAATTTTTAAACTGTTAGTAATATTTACAAAAATTTCAAAATATTTTTCAAATTATCTCATAATAACAGTACTGATTAATACTTTAATATTTGCATTAAGATTTTAAATAAAAGAGAATTGAAAATATTTCCCGAATTTCAAATGTAATGTCGAATATAAAATTAGATGCATAAAACTGTAATATAAAGTTATATATATATATAAATGTAATTATGCCTAAAGTCTTAAAACGGTTTGTGTTAATAGCGCTATATTTCTATCCATGGATTATATTGTTGTTATCATGCCGATATCACTCGCAGTTCAATACCATACACGCGATCTATGCCAAGCATTATATGAAATGGAAGACTGAGAATCCAACACCATAAGAATTTTTAATCGTTATAATCGTTTAAAACTCGGACGTTTGTCTCCAATGTCGCGAAAACGAATGTAGTGAAAGCGAAAGCTGTGACAGTATTTGTAAGACCGTATTAGCAATTTTGCCGGAAAGCGCCCGCACAATCTTGTCCGAATAAGTACTTACAACAGTGCCGTGAATAGGGGTCATTCGTTCCTCCCGATTTCCCCAACTAAGAGAAGACACTTTGATGTTCTCTTTCCCAATTCCCAATCCATTCTGATTGCGAGGCGAATTATGTGGCTTAGAAGTTCTATCTATCTGAGGTGCTTTACGATCTCCCAACTAATGGAATTATGTAATTATGCGATTGCTATTTTAAATAGATAAACAAAAAAGAACGGATTGATTATAAGATTGTAGCGCAGGATTCCTCGTACCTGTAGCAGATTTGGACTCGAATAAGAACGCTCCAAACCGGTGTTAATGGTTGAACTGTCCGTCTTCAAGGGTTCCTTGTGAACGTCACTGTCATTTTGCTTCGTTATCTCCTTGTGCTCTCTTTGCAAGAAGTCTCTATAACCACACGA
The DNA here is from genome assembly GCA_003063835.1 of Aphaenogaster floridana. Classification (NCBI taxonomy): domain Eukaryota; kingdom Metazoa; phylum Arthropoda; class Insecta; order Hymenoptera; family Formicidae; genus Aphaenogaster; species Aphaenogaster floridana. Next base: position 156,034 of record NJRP01000399.1, read on the forward strand.
TATAATAAAACGAATTAAAACGAGAAACAGACTTGGTTGCAAAATGCAACTTTAACACGTTGAGTGCCACACTAATTTCACGTGACTTTCAATTCATGCCGCGTGGGCCATCGATGACGTTACCCTATTTATTATATATTTTTATAAGATATATCTTATAATATTTATGACTGCAAAAATCATTTATTATCAAGAAGAAGAGGTAACGTATAATATGCGCAAACGGCCTGAACGGAAAGTCCAATGTGGGTCACCGATGGCCCACGTGGCACTCAACATGCTAATAAACTATTAAAAATACCTCAAAAATAAATTTAAAAAGTAAGCCGTTAACTTGACTATTATTCGATTAGACGACATGATAAAATTTCTTTAATATAATTAAATATTTCTTTAACAATAATTTGATTCATTTCACTAGTTCTCGGTCATATAATGCGACCACGTGCTCTAAAACAATATACGATAGGAACCATCGTAGCCTTCTTAGCTCTCTTTCTTCTTTTCCTATTTTATTATTTTTTAGAATTATATTCTATATATATTATCCCCTAAAGAAGTAATAATCTTCCTAATAATAAGCTTTTTCGAAATTTTTCCAAACGACAAATACTAATAATCGATCATGTTTCTACCCTTATAGTTTAACTAAAACATGTCTGTCTAAAACATGTCTGACCCTTACTATCCTCCACTTTTAAGTAGATTTTAAACCCTGTCTACAATAAGTGTAAGTCTACAATAAGCCTTTAGTCTTTTGTTATAAACTAAGTAATTTCCGGTAGAAAACATTTCCTGCGCTGCCTTATGCCTTATAGTTAGAATCTGGTTAACTCTTAAAAGCTTAGGAATTATAACTTAAGACAGCGTGGTAAACATTTATAGCTGAAAATTACTTAGCTTAGAGCAAGAGGTTAAAAGTTTACTATACCTATTGTAGATTAAGTCTTACAATTAGCCATAGGGTGCGTTTCACTTAACTCTCGCAACGCTCGCGAGCATCGTTCATCCTTGTTTATCATTTGACAAATGGGCATTCGAATGGCCATTATGTTTCACGTATTGTCTCTTATTATACAAAAGAATTAATTAATTTCCCGCGAGATTTTTTATTAAATATTAGTAATACCAATAAAAATTTATTATAACCGACTCAAAATTTCTGATTATATATAAATGTGGAAATGCGTTCTGCGCAATAAAAAATAATGCGGTAGCCAATCAATTGCCCGCTAAAATAATAAATTTCTTAAAATAATAAATATGTAGAAAATGTGATCACTTAACACATTGCCTACGGCTTGTACTAGCCTTTTTTCTATTATTGTTAACATGTTGATTGCTGAATACGAGGTAATTCGTAAATTGGCGATCTATACATGAACGCCAGCTATTCACCGATTCGATTTTTTGAAGAGAGAAATAAAAATTTTGTGAGTTTTGATGAAGAATAAATATAAATAAGTATATAACATGCTGATATAAAAATTACGTTGGAGATAAAGTTATCCAATTGTACAGTAGCAGTTAACGTGTTAAAATATATTACGACTTTTATATATTAATAAAAAAATATATATATATATATTTACTCTTGTAGTTTTTTCCTTTTGTTTTCAATTTCTTTGATTTCGTTCTTTGACAAAGAGAGAGTAAATTCAAGATTCTTCTTCTCATTGTCATCAGTGGGATTAAATTTAATTATATCCGCTTCCTTTAAATACGTCTTAAATTCATTTTCGATCTTGAGGTACATTTTGTGCTGTAATACAAATGATGAAAATTTAATATTAAATTTATCATGATCAGCTCAAGTTTATGACTCTTGTATACTGTGCAGCAGTCAGTAAATCGAAATAGATTATTAAAAATAAGTAAACAAATACCATATCTTCCAATTTAACTTTCAGAGATTTTATCTCTGCTCGTAAATATTTTTCGTCACTGGCACTGTATTTTTCCTCACGCTGCGAATAAAGCTCACATTCCTGACACAACAATTCGTTGGCAAGCTTTGTTTTTGATCTTGCCAGTTCGTTCAACTCTTTCATGAACCTTAATACTTCTTTACATCGCGGATCATACTTCAAGGCGGTCGGTTTACTGCTGCGATCAATCACCGGTTTCGCATTCACTTCGTTTTGTGGCACTTTATTTGACAATATTTTATGCTGAGATGTTAACACTGGACTTTCTGGACTTTCCAATCGTTGCGCATTCACACTGTCACCCCGAGACGACCGTTTGTCAAGTGATATCGTTACTTGAGTAACAAAATTCTTCGATTTGGCTGAAGAAACGGTGTCATTACTGTTCGACCTAGTATGCCTGGATATTGCCGACTTGTCACTATGATCCATCTCTATGTCCTTATTAGACCCTTTCATGTTATTTAATTTGCTCTTTCTTTTTCGCTCCTCCTTCAAGATCTCATTTTCCTCGTCAGGTATCACCCAATCTGGGTATTCAAACATCTCCAAAATCTCATTCTCGACATTGTTGAACTCAGGTATTTGGATATTGGGATTTGTTGTAAATGCTGGATACCGCTCCAGCCATTCTTGGTATCCTCCATTCAGAATCTTAATCTTTGTATGCTTTATACCAGGATCCCACTTCTCGAAAATGTTCTTCAACAGATTTATATGAGCATGGGGCTGCGCCAAAATCTCTTGCGTAGAATTCCAATCTAGCAAGACTAGAACATCTATGTGCTGTGCCGATCGATTAACAAATAAGTCACATGAATGCTTATCATTTGCAAAACATTTTTGAAAATGATAGCCCAGTACCCTGCAAAAGCAAAAGTCCATCATGAAAAAATAATATAAATTAAGAAAGACACAACAGAATTAAAAGAAATACAGAGAAGATTACATGAAAATGCCTCACTTACCCTCCTTTAATTTCAGATTGTGGAATGTTGATACATCTATCGGACGATATCCTGGAACTTTCATAATGGATCTTCTGCCTAATGTCAATGATCAAATATCTAACCCCTATCTTTTGTATCAGATAATACAATTGATCGCACGATATAAACTTGTCACTATCGCTACATAGACCTATATATAAAGGATCCTCGGTCGGTATTTCTGGCAATTTCAAACCAATGTCGCTATTCGGCGCCTCCGACTCGTCCGTCTCTATCTCCATTGTTTCGACTGTATCATTGTGCTTCTTGGAATTAAGCTCATAGCGTACTTCTAATTTTTGCCTCAAGTCTGCAAGTATGTTTTTCACTTCATTTATCTAAAATATAAACATTCATATATTCCACCGTCCATACAACGATATGTCAGGCTGGTTACTTTAGAAACATCACTCCTTACCTGCTCGATAGTCATGCTCGCGGCATAGGCCGACCTGCCGTCCTTATTGTGAATTCTCCTCAGCCACTCGACCGAGTCCAGCCATCTCTTCAACATGATATACGCGGTCTCGTCGTCCCCTTGCTTCTTCGCCAGATCAGACCTCTCTCGCATAGCCGGGAGCCTCTGGTACACGCTGCGCGGCTCCTTCCCTTTGAAATCGATCTTCGCCTTTTGCACAAGATCGTTGACACTGGAGAACGTCAAACCCGTCGCGTCGGACATGCTGCCGGTCGTCGTGACTTCAGATTCTCAGCCAGATATCGGGGGACCGTCCGGTATCCGGTGCAACGTACGCGGCGCAATTCGCTGTCAGTCAAAGGTAAACGTTAATCGTCTAATCTACTTAAGATCGCGACATAGCAGCCCGTGACGATTTGAATGGAGAATATCGCTCGGCGACGTCGCAGGGTCGCGCGCGGTGCTATCGATCACCGCGCATCGCCGTCACGTCATCGGGCGAAGCCTTTCGCGACGTCTAATAACAGACGAACTCCCGTCCGTCCTCCCTGCGCGATTCACACACCAAGCTGCTCCGAGCAGAAGTATATGTATCTTCACGGCGTTATCCGTGCGGTTCGTTGCAGTTCAACACTGTTCTAGAGACCCTATATTCTATAATAGCATTGTTCGTTTTGTCCCTTGAGAGCTGCTCGGAGTCGCTCCAATGCACTCCAATACGTTGATTCCGATCATTCCGGTGACATTCCGGTGGCACCAACCAATTGGAGTGCATTGGAGCGACTCCGAGCAGCTCTCAAGAGACAAAACGAACAATGGCCGCGTTCAGCAGACTCAACAGTTGAGCAACGTTACTAGATTT
>NJRP01000400.1:64750-77253 GCA_003063835.1 Aphaenogaster floridana
TCCTCGTTTAACAATGTGTTGCACACTTTCAACTCTTTCCACCCGAGGTTACAGTTTACAATGGAGGAAGGAATCGACAATCGTCTTAATTTCTTAGATGTGACGTTGATTATAGAGAACAATTTTTTAATTTTTGACTGGTATCACAAACCAACTTTTTCGGGCAGATACCTACATTTTGAGTCTCGACACCCGCTCTGTCAAAAACGCGGCACTATCATCGACCTCATCAATAGAGCTTTTTTGCTTTCTCATCCGAACTACCACCAAAAGAATTTAGATTTAGTGATTGACGTCCTTCTGACGAATGGTTATCCTCTTCCTTTTATCTTTAACACCTTACATGAATGTCTAAAATATTTGTTTTCCCAAAACAGATCTTCTGACTCTCAGCCACACAGATCGCTCTCCACGTCTGATGAAGAGGATTGTACCCAGTTCTTTAACATCCCGTATGTCTCTGACATTTCGGACCGTTTTGTACCACTGGCCCGTGACTTGAAGGTTGTTTTATCTCACACCAGCCTTAATAAATTAAAAAATTTCATCCGTGTCCATAAAGATCCATTGCCGAATGATCTGCGTAGCAATGTGGTCTACAAAATTTCATGTAATGATTGCAATGCTTCCTACGTTGGCCAGACGAGAAGATTACTAAAAACTCGTATCGCGGAGCATCGCGGCCACATCAATAAAAATTGCGCGCAGCATTCGGTCGTCACGGACCATAGATTGACTGGCCACGAGTTTGCATGGAGTGATGTGGTAGTTTTGGATGAGGAACTTTTTTATGGGAAAAGATTGATGTCGGAAATGATTTACATAAAGAGACAAAAAAACAGTCTCAATCTGCAAATCGACACCGAGAGCTTACATCATGCGTATATTAACATGATTGATAGTTTACCTAAGATCTGAGTTTCGCTTGTGCCTCCTCCCCTTCTTTCCTTCCGTTCCCTTTCCTCGTACCTTCCCTCCTTATCTGCTTTCCGCAGTCTCGCACCATTTGACAAATCTTTGTCTATAGCTCGACGATTTGTTTTTAAATTTAGTAACAATTCTTGGTTCACAATGTCAATTTGAAATGTCAGTTACATTTCATATCTTGTGACGAACGGATCGCTTTCGGCGAGTGCAGTGGGTGAGCCTCTCAGTCATATTTTTCCGTTATTTTATCTGATTAAAGTTTCCTATTTTACTCAGATATTAATGTATGCAACCAACGTTACTTCTTTCCATGGCTGGAACCTGGCAGGGAGCTCTCTCACTGCGCCCGCTGACATAATTATTTTTTAGTCAAGCTTTCCCAAAACGTTTTGCGGCGTCGTCTTTTAATGTAAGTCCTTAATTTTATCAATTTGTACTTTACAAGTAACTTTGTTCATTCTTGTTTCTTTAATTTTTGTAACAGTTTAACACTGAAGATGGTCCGAACTAATGGACCGATACGTACGTTTTTTCAAATTTAATAAAGAGATATTGAATAATCTCTGGAGAAATATTTCTGCACTACTAACCAGCGCTCGGCCTTCTATTTGCCCGTTGCCTTCCTTATTTTGATATTCATCACAGAGGCCTTTACTGGAATTATTTTTAAAAACTAAGCTTCGGACAACATTTTCGTAAAGGAAAAATTGTCTCAGAATTCAGTCAGGAATACGACATTTTAAGGACAAACGGTAGTTCCGGGACACCCTGTATTAACAAAGCAGAGTCAAGGGAAGATCGACAGCATTTTCGAATTTCTTAGCACGACTGGAAGTGGAAAGTGAGAGGCGAGAATTACCCAGTCGACTGGAAAAAATCGAACAAAGCTGGACAAAATTTAACATGGTTCAAAATAAACTCGAAGATTTAGATGATTCAGAAGCTCAACAATTAGAGCAAATACATTTTGAAGATCAGTACCACGTGTTAATTACTAAAGCTCGAAGTCTTTCAATTAGAGAACGGTCTCTAGAGCCTCAAATTGTAACTGTTCCCATACAGCCTGCCTTACAACATGACCAGTCTGCAATTCAACCAATTGTTAAGTTGCCAAACATATATTTACCTAAATTTGATGGCAGTTATGAGAATTGGGTACCGTTCTGAGATGTTTGAATCTTTGATTGCATTTAATACCGCTTTGCCAGCGGTACAAAAATTACATTACCTGCAATCTGCGTTAACCGGTGAAGCAGCCAAGGTCATTAATTCATTAGAGATCACTAATGAGAATTACGAGATACCATGGAATCTATTAAAACAAAGGTTTGAAAACAAAAGATTAATTGTGCAATATCTTGTTCAATTAATATTAGACCTACCAGCTACCACAAAAGAGTCTCACACAGATCTCAGTAGATAATGTGTCGCTACATACACAAACCTTGGTATGTACCTTCGAAAAAAAAATTAAATCAACCGGTGCATGAATGGAGCACATTACTTACTCTTACCTAAGATTGACAAAGGATCCCGAAGAGAAGGGGAATCCAAGAGGTCAAATACAGAGGAATTTCCAACTCTAACAGAATTTATAGAATTCCTAAATGGTCGAAGCGCCTTTTTAGGAGCGGTAACACGAGCGAACAAAAATATACAGTACGTGGGTGGGACACCATTGTTAGGTCTATGGTGTGTATTAAAATAAAAATTGAACTTTTCTTCGCCAGTAAATAATAAACAGAAGACTCCTTTACTTCGACCAAACTGGCAATATTTATTTAGTTGATTAGCACAACGTTTCGACCGCGATTCCGGTTCTTATTAAGTGCATAACATTGTATTTATCTCACAAAAACATTTCTTAAAATTCGGACAATTGTACCAGCAATAGATCAAATTGTATAAACTGAAATTTTAACATTACCGATGTAAAACATAAATTAAGGTGAATATAGAAGTCAAAATTTATAAAATAGAGCACTTACATGATTTGTGTGTTAGTTAAATTTAGAACAAAAGTATATTGTCATAGTATATTGTCAAGATGTGACTCTCGAAGTAGTGGTAAGTCATCTCAAAGTTTTCATAAAAACGTATCACAAGCCTATCTCACTGCACTTGCAAATAAATCCTCCTGTTCAGTATGTTCTGATAATCATCACTTGCATGAATGTAATGTATTTCTTAACATGTCAATACCAGACAGAAATAAAGAAGTGAGAGTAAGACGTTTATGTGTGAAATGTTTTAAAGGATACATGGACGAAATTGTAAAGCACCGAATTGCAATTTGTGCAAAGAATATCATAATACATTGCTGCACAAAACAAAATCGTCCGATCCAAGTACAGTGCACAATAATTCTAATTTGAATAAAATTGACACCGTAGGTCAAATTTCTGCAAATCTTACAAGGGGAAGCTCAGGTAACACTCTAGGATTTCGATGCCAATTTTTTTGGTTATTCTGAAGGTGAAAAAAAGAGATACGTGTCCCGGCGTTTGATTGAATAGGCCTCAGTTTCGGAGTAATAAATTTGTGAAAATTGAAATTTATTTTTTTTGGGGGGCTTTTACAGATATGATCGAGTACGCTTGGTTTGCATAGAAATTAATTCCTCAAAGAAATGTGTTTGGAAACGTCAACGAAATATGTTTCCCCCGGACATACGGAAAAATAAATGTGTATGTGGTACTCCTTCATTTATTTGTTGTGCAAACTGTAAAAAATTTATATGTTTTAAATGTTTTTATGATGTTTATCATCCAAGTAACTGTTCCTCATCAAAATAATTGAATTTTGTAATAAAAAAATTCACATTCACATTCCGATGTTTGTTTATTCTTCATAAATTTCAATTTTCACAAATTTATTACTCCGAAACTAAGGCCTATTCAATCAAACGCCGGGACACGTTTCTCTTTTTTTCACCTCCAGAATAACCAAAAAAATTGGCATTGAAATCCCAGGGTAAGTTACCTTAGCTTCCCCTTGTTAGTCAGAATCAAGAGCAGCTTACCACTTTTACAAGAATAGACTCGGTGTCAACATCTTTAAATCACTGTACAATCAAAGGTCCTCCACAGGTCATTCTCTCTACTGCTATTTTACTTATACGTGATTTTACTTATACGTGATGGAACCTTACACGAATGTCGTGCCTTGCTGGATAGTGGATCACAGTCGAATTTTATCACGCGAGAGCTTAGTAAAAAATTGAAACTAAAAGAGGAAACAATCAATACTACTATAGTTGGCATTGGAAACATCTATTAATGCTATTCAGCACGTGTTTGCAACAATTAAATCGCGAGTACATTCGTTTAAAAAAGGGCTATCGTTTTTAGTTATGGACAAAATAACAGAGCAATTGCCAATGATAAAATTAGATGATAACAATTTCAAGATTCCGCAACAGCTGCAATTAGCAGATCTGAGCTATCACACTCCTGGCAACATAGATATTCTGTTGAGTGCGTCTATATTCTGGAATCTTCTATGCAACGAACAGATCCAACACTCACCGAAATTATCAGTTCTTCAAAAGACAGTATTAGGATGGATTATTTCAGGAACTATGGAACCTCTATACAACAGCAAGGGCAGCACGAAAACGTATTGCGGGATGTCTGTTAATACAACAATCGAGAAACTAAACAAATTTTGGAAGATGGAAGTGGTAGAAGAATCCATTCATCGGTCATTGGAAGAAGTTCAATGCGAAGAACATTTTATTAGTACCCATAAAAGAGACGCCGAGGGACGATTTATTGTCAAGCTCCCACTAAAAGGTAACATTGAAAGTCTAGGGAAGTCTTACAATGTTGCCACAAAACGTTTGAGAACGTTAGAAGGAAAATTGGATAAGCAACCTGACTTAAAACAACATTATCATGAATTCCTACATAAATACTTAGAGTTAGGTCATATGACTGAACTTCAAGAGAGTACATTTAATAACTGTGCTTCATATTATATTCCCACCATGCTGTAATTAAAGAGGATAGTACAACCACTAAAGTAAGAGTGATATTTGACGCTTCATGTAAGACTTCAGCGGGAAATTCATTAAATGATTTTCTCATGGTAAGACCAAATGTCCAGAGAGACATTTATGATATAATCTTACGTTTACGACAGCATAGGTATGCAGTGTCCGCGGACATCAAGAAGATGTACAGACAAATTGATGTGGCAGAAGAGCATCCCAGTCTACAGCGCATTTTATGGAGATGGAAAGAAGAGCCTCCCCGTGTATTTAATTTGAACACAGTCACATATGGCATGGCAAGTTCCCCATATTTGGCAATTAGATGTTTAAAGGAAACAGCACTACTAGCAGCTCAAGATTATCCATGCGGCAGCAAGACAATATTAAATAACTTTTATGTTAATGACCTACTCACAGGTACAGACACTAAAAATGAGCTAAGTCAAGTAAGACAAGTAGTTCACATTCTAGCAAAATTCGAGCTACAAAAATGAAACTCCAATGTTCCAGAATTTTGTGATCAACCTTCAACAAAGGAAATGGTAAATCTAGGTGAAGTAACGAAGGTTTTAGGCCTACTATGAAATGTTAACACAGATACATTTCATTATCGTATAAAACTGCATGATAAACAGAAAAACCACTAAACGCATCATTCTGGCAAACACGGCATAAATATATGATCCTTTAGGATTACTGGGACCAGTAGTGATTAAAACAAATTAATACTACAGCGTCTATGGCAACTGAAAACTGGATGGGATGAACCTGTAACTGAGGAAGTACGTACAATGTGGATACAATGGAAAGCTCAAATTTCGTATATTGAAAGGATTACTATCCCACAAAGAGTCTTATGCAACAGTCCAAATAAAATAGAATTACATGGGTTTTGTGATGCATCCGAGGTAGCCTACAAAGCCTGTGTATATATCCGTAGTATGCATTCAAGTCAAGAACACACTGTAAAATTGTTATGTGCAAAATCTCGGGTAGCACCCATCAAGAAATTATCATTGCCCAGATTAGAATTATGTGGAGCTGTTTTATTAACCAACCTATGTAAAAGGATTAAACAGGCTCTAAGCATACAAATAGACAACATATACTATTGGAGTGATTCAACGATCGTGTTAGCATGGGTCATGGGTGAAGCCTATCAATGGAACACCTTCATTGCCAACAGAGTAGCAGAGATTCACCGAGCTACTGATAAAACTCTATGGCATCATGTAACATCAAGGGACAACCCTGCAGATTTATTGTCATGAGGAATTAATTCTGAGAAATTGAATACAATGCATATATGGTGGCAAGGACCAAAATTCCTGTATCGTGATGTAGCCCTACAGACATTTAAAGCGAACAACAATCAAGAAGATATCCTAAAAGCACGCAAGATAACGCTGGTTATACACACCAAGACTAAGTCGTTGGATTCAGAAATATGAAGATTCTCGTCTTTGGCTAAATTGAGGAGAGTAATAGCTTACTGCTTACGGTTTATTAATAATTCATCAAACAAGACATCACGAATAATTGGGCCCTTAACGGCACAAGAATTAGAAGCAGCAATGATAGTAATTATTAAAATCTGTCAATCAAACAAATTTCCACAAGCATTATACAGCCTTCGCAATAAATCTCAGACTCGAAAAGTAGATTAATAACGTTACGTCCATTCCTAGATCCACAAGACATCATTCGTGTGGGGAGAAGGCTGCGTCATGCACCGATAGAATATACGCGAAAATTTCCAGCGGTTTTACCGTACAATCATCATCTCACAGACTTAATAATTAAAGTTGCGCATTTGAGAGATTTGCATGCGGGACCTCAAGCAATTCTAGCAGCGGTGAGAAAGAAGTACAGGCCAATTTCGGGCAAAAGCGTTGTGCGCCGAGTTCTACGAAAATGTATTGTTTCCGTACCAAACTTACAAGTGTGCATCAGTTAATGGGTGACTTACCTGTAGATAGAGTATCACAAAACCGAGCGTTTCTAAATACAGGCATAGATTATGCGAGGCCATTCAATATAAAGATATCGCGTAATAATTCGAGCAAAGCCTATTTAGCGATTTTCATCTGTCTTACTACGAAAGCAATACACTTAGAAATAGTGCATCAGATCTAACTGCAGCTTCATTCTTGAACGCAATGAAAAGGTTCATTGCACGAAGAGAAAGTTGTGCTAACACTTATACTAGGATAACGACACTACCTTTGTAGGAGCCAATAATCAACGAAGAGAGTTGAAGCATTTTCTATTACAAAACAAGGTGCAAGAGCAGATACAAAAGTATGCAGCTAAACAATTCATTAATTGGAAATTTATACCGCCATATTCACCACACATAGGCGGGATATGGGAAGCTGCAGTTAAGTCTGCTAAAACTCACATGCAGAAAATTATAGGAAACACTCTTTTAAGTTTTGAAGAACTTTACACTATATTAGTACAAATCGAAGCGTGTTTAAATTCACAACCGCTCACACCGATATCTAATGATCCTGCAGATTTAGAAACGCTAACACCAGGTCACTTCATAATTGGAGAAGCTATGACTGCATTGCCAGAACGAGACTTAAATAATGTACCGTTAAATAGATTAACTCGTTATCAATTAATTACACAAATGCGACATTTTTGGTCAAGATGGTCCCAAGAATACATCACAGTTACAACAGCGTTACAAGTGGAAATGCGCCAATACGGTAAATGTGAAACCGGGAACCATGGTTCTAATAAAAAATGAGAATACTCCTCCAATGGTTTGGCCATTAAGACGAATCACAGAAACACACCCTGGTGCAGATGGGATAGTGCAAGTGGTTACTATACGTTCTACACGAGAATTATCTAAACGAGCATTAACAAAGATCTGTGTTCTACCGATAGAAGATAACGAATCAGTGTAATTAATTGTGAAATATTCATACTTGTAATCGGACTAGAATCAATAGTTATAAGTATTTTAGCCTTAAGCATTTCTTTTATTATAGTCTAGTAAGAAACTGTATGTAGAAGACTACAATTTATGTTTGTCAACAGTTGAGAATTTATGTAAACCATTGCTATGTTCTGTTGGAAAGCCCATGCTTCCCAAGAGAGGCTGAATGTTTAGTTTTAAGTTGGCACCGCCTACGACGCCCTCTGTAACTGTAGCTCCTTTTAGTATGTTAAGATCCTCGTGATTCTACTTTCCCACTGGCAATATTTGGGATCCATACAATATCCTAACAGGCGGGCTTCAGAGACGAGTGTATTTTGGGAGCGGACTTCCTCTCGAGGGTCGGTTTAGGAGAAGTTTTTACTTCAGCCTTCGGAGAAGACGGAGCGAAAGGCCCAGAAAACTTCCAGTGTTCTCGGATCAGCCGTTCGGGCGGGAGGGTTCCTCTTTTCCTGACAGAATTCTTCGAAGAAAACTCCGTGGCCTTGGTCGATCTCCAGGAGTTCGCGAAATTGGTGAATGAATTTCAGGATGTTTTCACAAAAGATTTGGTGGCAGGAAATTGTTCCATGGTTGAGCATTCGATAAACGTCAAAGGCTCTTCTCCCATTAAGTTGGCTCCCAGACGAATCTCATTGCAAATGCGCGAAGAAGTCGGGAAGATTTTGGATGAAATGAAGCAGCGGGGAGTCATCGAAGAATCTCTCAAAGGGCCGTCGGATAGGGGAAAATCTTCTCTTCAGATTTATAATGTCGGCACGCCTTTTGAGAGAGTTCAGATAGATGTACTTGGTCCTTTACCAACATCTCATGAAAATAGATATTTGCTTGTGTTGACGGATTGTTTTATTAAGTGGGTTGAAGCTTTTCCGCTTAAGAGCATTAAAGCCAAAGTCGTGGCAGAAGTCTTTGTTAGTCAGGTGATTTCCAGGTATGGTGTTCCGTTGGGGAACTGCATACTGATCAGGGGAGAAATTTTGAGTCAAAATTATTTTTGGAAATTACTCAGTTGTTAGGAATTAGGAAGACTAGGACTACTCCGTTACATCCACAGTCTAATGGACAAGTAAAGCGCCAGCATGAAACTCTTTTGAATTATTTGGCAAAGTTTGTTTCCAAGAATCAAAAAGATTGGGATCAATAGATTTCTTTGGGTTTGCTGGCATACAGGTCTTCTAAACATGAGGCTACTGGCTTCTCTCCTTTGGAATTGTTTCTAGGGCGAGAGTTGAGGTTGCCCTTAGATCTACTCCGCGGTCGCCCTCCAGGTTCTGAAGATATTCGCTCGGGGGGAGAAGGGATTATTTCAATAGTTTGAGGGAGAAATTAGCACTCATTCATAATTTAGTGAGTCAACGCTTGGAGATGAAGTCTTTAAGAGCTAAGGCGCTTTATGATTGTAGGGATAGGCATTTATGTTTTGAGTCAGGGCAAAAGGTCTGACTTTTCAATCCTCGTAGGACACTAGGAAGAGCCCCGAAATTACAAAGTAACTGGGAGAAACCTTATCAGGTTGTTAAAAAAATAAACGATGTAGTTTATTGTATTCAAAAGTCGAGTAGACCTAAGAATAAGGTCGTCCATCTGGATAGGTTAGCTTCTTATCATCAATGGTAGTTTGTTCCTCTTTGGGATTTTGGTGCCGTCTACCGTGTGTTAGGAGCCCGTGAGGATTATTTTAAGTTTAGTTTTAGGAGTTAATTGTGACCGAATACTGTTTTCTTTTCTTTGTTTGTGCATTTTTAGCACAAGACTCTACGAGAGGAAAGTGGCAAGGAGCTTCAGAAAGGAGGAAGAAGTGCGGTTTCTACAAAGTCTTCATTTTTTTTTAAGAAGTCTGTCTCACCCACGGTTTTTAAGCCGTGGTTTTCCCATGGAACGCAGGGCAAATGCCGAGACAGGAATTTGGGGAGTCTTGTTAGACGTAGGGTCCATGGTAGATACCCCCCCCCATTTCCGAAGATTTTGAAGAGGAGAACATCATCCTCAAAAAGAAGCCGACACCTTCAAGAGGAGATCTTCACCTGCAAGAGGAAAACATCATTCTCAAGAAATCTGCGCAAGAAGACGCCTTAAAGAGGGAGAGCAGCGCGGCGTAGAGGAAGAAAAGGTCTTGTTTCCCTGGAATGCCGTTTGGAGTGCGGTAACCTGAGCAGCAGCCCAGGGTAGAACAGGAAAGCGCTGGAACTCCTGGAAACGACGTGGGAACAGGAAGACCTCTGACGTTTCCCCCTTGGCTGGGTTGTCGGGACGACAACCTGAAGGAGGAGGGCAGTGTTGCGCCCGTGCTCCCTCCGATGCTGTAGGCCGGGCTTTAGCCGCGCCGGCTGTGATCGATCGCTCGAGTGGGACATCTGAAGAACCTTCTCGTAGCAACGTTGTTGTCTTACGAGCCGTCGAGCGTTAAGACGTATTGTGTGTAAAAAGTTATCTATTAAAGAAAGTTCGTGTTTTGCTAAACCCGTGTTCCCGATTCCTTCCCGCGCAAGCGGGCGTAGTTTTGTGTTCCGCGAAAGCGAGTGTCGTGTGCGTGCGCGACTTCTACGCGTCCGTGTGCGTGAGCGACGCGAGTGACCGCAAGCGCAACAATATTCTTTGAAATATCCACTATAAGGAAAATACACAAGTTTTACTACAAAAGAATAGTTTGAAAGAACGAAATTATTGTTTTTCGAAAACATGAGTTAATCTTAGTATGGATTTTATGCGGGGCATAATGGGATACCTTATGAAACTTTGTTTATTTCTCAAATATTAATGTCCAAAACTTCTTAGAAATGATTTTTTACAACACGCAATATATGTAAAAATGTATTATTACACTTTCAATTATTAATAACACAGAACCACAAAATAAAAAAGTATTTCGTTCGGGAAGAAAGACCAATTGTTTTCTATATATTTTAACGTGCCGAAACAGAATCTGTTTCTCAAAAATTCGTATCACGTCACATTTATGAGATACACGTAGTAAGAAGGTTCAAAATTACATAATTCACATCGCAAATTAAAATAACACAGATTATAAATTTATATCTACGTAGAATCACAATCATAAAGTGTAAACCAACCAAACCAAGTCCCTTGAACCCTCAACCCATAAACTCCAAACCCATACACCCCAAACCCAAAACCTATAAACTATAATATCAAAACCTGTAAGTCAAAAAGCCATGACTAAACTGAAACCCATGACCATTTTCATTTAATTTCAATTAGGCCTTTTCAAAGAGTCATCATCACAACTATCTCCCAAGCCTAAATTTATTCATAGCAGTTTTTCACTTGTTTTCACTACTAATGTTTGTAATGAACGTTACTTGGGAGTTTGATTCTTACGACATTTCTTGGCAAAAATTTATTCTAAGCAGTTTCCCATTAGTCGTTATAACAATTACAATATGCAATAAAACTGGCCGGATTAATTCCAGATCTTGCCTTCACTGGCCGGATCATTTCGAGATCTTGCTTTCAAGGGTATATGAGTTTGGGGTGTATGGGGAGGTTTGAGGTTTATGGGTTGAGAGTTCAAGGGACTTGGTTTAGTTAGTTTACAATTTATGATTGTGCGTTATTTTAATTTGCGATGTGAATTATGTGATTTTGGACCCTCTTACCACGTATATCTCATAAATGTGACGTGATACAAATTTTTGGGAAACAGATTCTGTTTCAGCACGTTGAAATATGTAGGAAACAGTTGGTCTTCCTTCTGGAACAAAATACTTTTTCTATTTTGTGGTCCTGTGATAATTATTATACTTTTCTTATTATAGTATACCTATATTTTTCTCATTAAAATATAAATAAATATTAATTACAATATAGGTGAAATGAAAATCAAAATGTGGTAATAATTCTTGGTACAATATATTGCACAACATAACATATATACTGATATATCATATGAAAAGGAAAAATAAAACAAATGTCCCATTATGCCCTGAAATGTATAAGTTTACTTTAGGTAATATAAATTATCACAGATAATCGATATTTGCACAGATACTTTACTAAATTGACAAGAAAAGATCATTTAATAACGTAAATATACTTACGGTAATAAAAAATAGAATTTTATCTTTGCTTACCATATGTAAATGTCTCAAAAAAACTGTAACTCAGTCGCAGAGAACATAGCAAACGCATTAAATAATTTCTAGCATCTTTCAGCTATATAAAAATAATATGGAAACTAATAACAACACGCGGGTAGGAACATCTAAGAGTAATAATTTCCATACCTTTCATTACATGGCAGCATCTCTGTAAAGAGATATCGACCATATCCCATTATACCCCGTGGTCCCATTATGCCCTGCTTTCCCCTATATACAAATTGTCGATAGCTTTAGGCTGCGTTCCGATATTTACTGCCAGTACTGAAAATCTATAGTTAATGTCACGTATACTAGTTAGTTATTTTATTACTTCAGCTAAATTACACAGCCAAGAAGGGACTTGGTTTACAATCTGTTCTTATCCTCATTCATCCATCCATACCTTATCATAACATTACACATATCCTACTCCTCCTCTCTCTCTCTTAAATACCTTACTTCCTTCGTTCTTTCTTTTCTTATCTTTTCTTCTTCCGTTTTTCTTTCTCTATACAGTCTTTTTAAAATT
>NJRP01000400.1:80933-93148 GCA_003063835.1 Aphaenogaster floridana
CTCCTTTGCTTTTCATCGCTTGCCATCCTTCCTACTTTACCGACCCCTCCATTCCTTGTTCCTCTTGCCGCCATAACCTCTTCCGCCCTTACACTTATCTATCTCAATCCTACCTCCCCCACTTATATCCACACCTGCCTCCAATTCTACGCATACACTATCCCTCTCTCTTACTCCTCCACTCCCCTATCTATCTCTTACTTACTTGTTTGCTTGCTATTGCACTTAATTCTACGCACGCTCTCGTCATCCATCCATCCACTCACGCACCCTCTAACCAAGTCATGTCACGTATACTATAGATTTTCAGTACTGGCAGTGCATATCGGAACACAGCCTTAGTGTTAAGCAATTTTACTAGTACGACACTCGACGGAATATCGTGCTGAAATGAGTTAGCACTTACTTTTGAAGAATGTAGGTGTACTTTCATGTTCATAAAAAAAGTCCGGCAATTAATACTACTAAAATAGTAATTAAACATTGGGATTCTAACTTCACATCCAACATTGCGCGTTTGACATCGAATAATTCCTTAATCATATAACCGGATCGCCTTCGAGCATAATTGACATCAGATCTCCTGAAACTCTAAAAAGAAATTCAGCTTGGACTTGAACAAATTTCGCGCGTTTACATTTCAAATTGAATAATTTCTAAAGTAATAGTCAGATCGTCTTCGACCACCGTAATTTCTTTTGAGTCTTAGAATATTATACTACATAAGAGATTATGAAATAATATTATATCACTGCGCGATGAGAAGATTAGTAGGAAAAAATTATATTTGTGTAGTTTATTCGTAAATAGTTATTTTAACAATCAATTCTTAAAAATGTTGTAACAAGAACTATGTTACCGTACTAACATAAGATATGAAGTGAGGTGTAATTGTAGTTTTAATATTTACAATATTTCTACTATCAGAAGTGCCAAAAATTGTCAGTTAGACATATTTCTGCCAAGTGTCGTGCTGCTACAAATATTCAAAACTGTATAAAATTGTTTGTTGGAATTTTGTCCTGAAATGCTATATAAATGGAAATAGCCTAGAACTAACGGGAACTCTTGATGGATATCTTAATATTACATTGATCTTAATATTGGATGGCTTTTTATATTTTAGAGGAGAATATGCCATGTTGAAACGTGAAATTAGCACATTTTTCATTTTTTGGTTTTAAAATGCAAAACTTTTTTAAATATTTATCAGGAACTGTAAAACTATAAAAAGGACTACTGGTATTTTTATTATTTTTTTAAAAATTGATAAAACGTGCCAGCTTCACAAACACACAAACACATACATATGTACATACATATGTCCATAAATATACTATTGCTGTGCTACCATTGGAAGACGATTGGTTGGATTAATTCCATCAACATAAAAATTTTTCTCGTCCACATATTTTTGTTTCAATCATATGCCCATACATTTGAAATAATCAAACATACCTTGGCTACAGGCCGTGGACGAACGAGGCAATGTCTTGGTCGTGGAAGAGTACCGCCACCAGCATCTACAACGGAAGCATCATTCGTGGGTGTAAGATCGCCATCTTCGAAACTGCGTGGACGCCAATCGAGAGGTTGTGGATGCGACGTTGGCGCCGGTGACGGAGGATAGCCAAGGGGCGCATCCTCTAAGCTTTCCAAAGATTTTCCTCGGGAGCTGGTACGGCCAACTGTATTATAGTCAGTTGGAAACGCGGCATACATACTTTTCCAAGTAACACCAGAAGTGGTATCGCTTCCACCCCTTTGAAAAGATCTAAGTACAGGCGAGGAACAATCCTCATCAGGTGATGGTAAATCAGGTCCGCCTCGTTGAATAACAACGTCCTAAAAAATCACAAATTATGCAATAATTACATAACATTATTCGCGATGATATATTTAAGTAATTAAGAGATTATGTTTTTTTAATGAATTCAATATTGATCATAGAGATCATAGAGAATATGATTTACCTGCGTATGTCCAGGATGTGGCGGTAGACGCGCAAGGTCAAGTGGCTGTATACGCTTACCAGCGCGAATATCCTTAACTCTCTTAATTGCTAACAATAATTTTTTCTGATGTCCTAACCGTACGATACCAATGTCTTCAAGATCCTCCCAAGTGAGAGTCGTCACGTCCTCGACGGATCGCATACCCTGTTGATGAAGAGCGCCAAGATATTCCTCAAGTCTGAGAAGCCTAAGCCATTCTTCCAGCGATCCGGGTACATGTTCCGGTAATCCATCTCCTATACTCAAATTATCTATTTCCGCTTTTAATCGTTTTCTGTGATTAGGTTTTTTGATACCTGTAATATAAAAAAAGTATGTAAAAAAAGTATGTAAAAAAAGAGTACTTATTTTTCAATATCTCATACTGTATATCTACAGGTACTGTATCTACAAATTAAGTAAATGCATTCAATGCTCAGATTAGATTCGCTACTGCAGTATGTGCTTTACCTATAGCCGTAAGATCCTCCGGTGTCATGCGTGTTATAGTAACAAGATCGTAACCTGCAGAAGCGAACAAAGGGAAATATTCCTCGAATTGGAGTTCGGTTAACCAAGCGTGAACAACGTCGAGGTCTGCCGGTCGGTCAGGATGACTCCCGAGGGAACTAATGGAGCATCTAGGAGATGAGGCAAGAGCACCGGGTCCTCTAGGACCCAAGTGATATCCAGACGCTCTTCCAGAATCCAATGATGCCGTAGAATGTCTAGAACCGGAACCTGATCCAGAACTACCAGGACTGTCCCTGCCAGGACTCTGGGTCATATCGATACCTAAGAAATATCAAAGCATTCATATATAAGTAACAAAAAATTTATATTTGGTGAAACAGATTATTGCATTCAACACTTGTCTACACACTGCACTTTTTATTGTGCAATAAGTTATTTGTTAATAACTTTTTTATAAATAACAAGACGATAAAAAAGAGACGACTAAAACTTTCGAAATTCACTCAGATAACTTTCATGACCTTGGTAACATATGTTAAGGTCAAAATTATTTGAATCTCTATTTAGCTAGTGCTCTATCAAGTAGAATCAAACTGGATCTATGAAACATTTAATACCTATTTCGTATTAAATTGTCCCATTAACCCATTTAGATCTGAAACTATTTTTATCTAAACTTTATAAATTTTCGTTTATTACTGGGGTTAAGGGGGGTCAAAAATCATGTAAAAAATACAAAAAAAATATTCCGTATAAGTATTGCTAGGAATCACCCATACCATATATGTACACTAAGCTTATGCGTATTCAAAAGTCAAAGTGACGTTTTATTTTTTAATTTTAGTGATAAAAAATACAAGAAACTTATATGCTATGCTTACTGGTTTTCTAAGTTTAATATCACCATACCAAAAAGTATTTAGTATTACCTTTTGGTATGGTAATCTAGGAAACACTTAACGTGTAGTCCGACATTGCATTTTGTGCATCTGGCGGGGCACTGCTTATGGCAAAGACCATATCTTGTTCGTTTACTCTGTTCAATAATAAAATGGTTTTTGCCATCATATCTCGCCTTGATGACATTTTGGAACAAAGAAAAATTAATCACTAATTTAACTATATTCGTGTTCACTCTCCAACAAATTCCGGCACAATGAACTATTTTTCTAGTATTGTTCATATCTCCTAATTAACAAATCGCTTAATCGATAATATGAAATTTGAGTGGGTACTTAAGGATATTTTTTTAAACGTACCGTATTTAGCCGTACCGTATGTGGTACGGTAGGTCTAAATGGGTTAAAGATAATTTTGTACTATGTACCATTTTGAAAAAAAAAAACGCTGCCAGCTTAATATTAAGTTGATGAGATCAGATCAAAATAAAAGAAAAATAAGAGCAGAAATCAACAGAATTAAATTTGTACTTATTTGTACCATCAAAGACAATATTGCATTATGTGTCATTTCCTAGAAAATGTTGCTAGCTTAAGCTGGCAGGACTACTTTTCAAAATAAAAGAAAAATAGAAAAACAAGAACAAAAATGAACAAAACTCTGCATGGGCAGATTTTTTTATTTCCCTAGCTTCGGGACTCATATAAGAACCAATTTGCCAAATTAAAAATTGTAGAAGAGGAGGGCTCGAAAAGGATCTTTAGAAAAGCAACTGGTGCTATAATGACTGGGTCTAGAATAGTTCAGTGGAGAATCTAACTGCAGCTGGTGCTGCCCACAAGATGGAGTTCGAGAAATGGCCCGGCTTCGGTGGCGAACAGGCGGGAACCAGAAAGAAGAACCACATTAGAGCCGCCAAAAGAAGGGCACAAAAGGAGGAAAAGGCTTTAAAAGGGACTACCGATCCAAAACTTTTGAATCTTCCTGCTACGCCAAGTGAGAACCAGGGCCTGGTACTAAACGTCAGAAAAGCTCTGTTAGCACTTTTCCTTCGACCTGCCGGGGGACCAAGAAGCCTAAAACTTACAAGGGTGGATCCTACATCAATGCGTCCGATCCTCTTGCAAAAGTGATCGTTCCCCAAAGATATCCCGATGTAATGATCATTGCTGAGCAATCGATTCTGCTGAAAGGGGTTATCTTCAAGAAAATTTATGGGATCCAGGAAGTCACATCCCGCAGGATTCGGCAACATCTAACTTATAGCGTTTTCGATTAGGCTGGGTTTAATCGCTCTCGGGGCGATTATTGACGTCGCAACTTGCGCTGATTGGATTATACTTTTAGATCTGAACCAAGATAGGACTATTCTCCTGGATCTACAGTGGAACCCAGCCTGGATCTACAAAACCCAGCCCAATCGAAAACGCTATTAATCTCTTAAAGTATACATTTTTTTCTTATATACAAATTCCTTGAAATTTGGTGTACAAGGGGTTTTTAAGGTTTTTGATTACAAATATGGAATCAGATTTTAAAAGTTTTCAAAATTCAAAATGGTCGATCTGACATAGTACACTGAAAACGCAAAAATAGGCCCAATCGTTCAAAACCGAGTACTTGGGGGATTTTAAGATTACTGATGACAAATCTGAAGTAAAAACTGAAAAATTAAAATGGCAGATCCAATATGGGCTCGCCATATTTTTGAATCCACGATTTTGAATTTATTAACTTTTTGCTTCAGATTTGAACTCAGCGATACCAAAAACTTACGAGTTTTATACATTAGAGATATTTTCCCTCGTAGATAATTGTCTATTTACTTTTCAAAATCTCAACAGAGTTCTGCAACTTTCTATCTGCGTTAAAATGATCGTCCTTACGAAACGTGTTTGTATTTTTTAGAACATTATAGAAAGTATTCAGAAGATTTGATAAGTCAAGCTTTAAAAATAAAAATAAAAATATTCACCTGTAAAAATATTACATATTTATTTATTTTACTATCATTTTATGCAAGCAAATATATTAAAAAATATATGCGTACCTAAATATATGTCAAATATTTATTTCTATTAATAATAAATATCTACATATTAAATAATTAAAAAAGAAATAAAAAATAAAATTAAAATTTTTTTAAATTTAGAAAACGTATCAATCTGGTGTTCCCGCTATTACAATTCCTGCTTTTATCGAGTGCGCTATGCTGCTTGCTAGAGCATCTTTCTTTCGGACTTATAATTTATACTATCAATCGCTTGAAATTTCAAACGTTAAAAAATACCATTTACAAGGGGCATTGGATGTAACGCTCGGACACGAATCAATCTATTTTCGATGTAGATTCACCACATGCAAGCGGATCCAAATCGATGATTAATCAACCATATCCTCTCCTTATAAATAGGTGGCAGGTTAGAGCGTTTCTGGGCGAATCGCTCAAGGAGGACCTGGCCAAGTGCATAAGGTCAATGGGAAGAAGTGATGCCAGAGTTGCTATGCAACTGATTACGGGAACATGGCATCACTATCACTTGTACAAGATGGATCGTAGCAATGAACCTGTTTGTAAGAGATGTGTAAAGGAGGACGAGATCAGTCTTCTACTCAGCCGGTGCCCAACGTTTGCCGGGCTAAGAGTTCAAATATTGGGTTCTGCACTGTTAAGGCCAGAGCAAATAAATCAACTGCATCTGAGGGAACTCCTCTTTTAAAGGATAAATTTTAACTAGCTGCTGGATAATAGAAAGGCACAATGGATTTTGTCTACATGCCACAAGCGGACTTTCTCTCCCGTTTCATCGCTCTCCCATTTATTGTTATTGTTGTTGTTATTATTCAATGGTACAAATTCAGTTCTGTTCATATTTGCGATTGTTTTTTTTATTTTTCTTTTATTTTGAAATGGTCCTGCCAGTTTAATATATTAAGCTAGCAGTGCCACAGCTTTCTAAGAAACATAAGTAACACATAATACAAAATTATCTTTGATAGTACAAATTAGTATAACAATCCTAATGATTTCTGTTCTTATTTTTCTTTTATTTTAAAATGGTTTTGCCAGCTTAATATTAAGCTAACAACGCCACTATTTCTTTAAAATGACACATAGTACAAAATTATCTTTAATGGTACAATTTAGTAAAAGATAGATACTAAATGTTCCAATAAATCCAGGTTAATTTTGCTGACTTGATCCTGCTAGTTTAATAAGTGTTATTTAAACTAGATCCTTTTCTAATTTTACTTGATATTCTATTTCTATGGGCATAGAACAAGAGAATTCACATAATAGTGAACAAAAAATAGTAGATAAAATAAAATAAGGCAAAAAAAATATAAAAGACAAAACAATTTAGCATAAAAATAAAACAAAGAATTTAAATTGATTTTGAAAAAAAGATTGTAAACATTAAAGAAAGATCACAATTTTTTTTCTTTTAAAAGCCAAAAAATCAAAAAATTTATTTTTACCAGGTCTGGATAAGTAATATGCATTTAATATAAATATAACCAAAATATTTTGAGTTTCAGATCATGCCTTTGGAACTAAAGCTACACACCAAAAGAAGATTTGCAGTAAATATTTTATATAAAAAATATAACAAAACTAAAAATTTATTCTTATTTTCCAGTTCTTTAGGTATGAAACTATTCAAATAAATATATTTTATACAAATATGTGTAAAGTTACTTTTCATTTAAAAATACTTTTATTTGTATAAAATATATTTGTATAAAATATATTTTTATAAAGTGTATAAATATTTTTCACTTAATCTTTTTCCAAAATTATATTTTATCCCCGAATGATCACGGTGAATAAACCACTTTTGACCAAAATACAAGTTAAAAATATAACTGCCGAAGTATACCGAAAGCATAGTAATAATGATAAAAATACTTAATGATAATACAAATGTCATTTAAAGGCAATGTCTCTTGTATTTTTCGCGATAAGAAAGAATTAGTCTAATAATGTCATATCATATAACTCGCACCTTGATCTTCGGCGTGGGCATATTTGCCGATCACTGGAGGAAAGACGAAGCCCGAATGGGTAAAAATAGGTCCCGGACTTTTTCCAGATGGCATCCCGTAGGAACTATCGTCCGCCGTGCCTCCGGGGCCACTTCCAGAAAGGAAGCAGCTATCCTCGCTGCTAGCATATCCAGCCGAGCCAAAAGAAGAACCGGAATGTCGAAACACGTCTGGTACAGCTGGTGGCGCTACTTTCTTCGCTTGAGTCACGGCTTTGGACGGCCGGCTCATACCGCCAACTATAACATAACAGAAGGAAAGTTTTAAATTAATCAAATATATCATTATGTACATCTATTTATCATAAAAATCATCTAATAATCATCATCAGAGTTTGGTCATAATGGAGATTCGATATGTTTGTTCAAAATCTTGCGAAAAAAAAGATATGTCCTATCCACCTTTGTAGTGGCGCCATAATATAAACGTTGAAATTCAGCAAGTTTCGTAGATATTCTGATATGAACATAATTAAAAAATGATGGGAACTACAAACAGCATTCCCGCCATTTTCTGACTGTTAATATGTTATTTAAAGAATGATTGAATACGCAGCACTTTTTTATAGTAATTTATCAACAAAGGGATAGTAATATAAAAATATTTCTCTAACAATAAGAAATCCATAACACGAGCCTAATAGGCAAAAAATGTTGACAAAAATTGGACACCAACTGTATCTATGAAAAATTAAAACTTTTTTTGCTTCCTCATAGAGGAAGCTTTACTTTCGTGAAAAAAATTTTTTTAGAGTTTTCAATGCCAACGTGTTTAGAATGTTCTAAAACGTCGAAAATTTACATGTTTGCTAATATTTTCATTTTTTAAGGTCAATGTGTTTAAAATGTTCTTAAACGTTGATAATTTACATTTTTTCAAAATGTCTATTTGTATGTGTGTATGTATGTACGAGGGCCATTTGAAAAGTTTCCGGCCTCATCGACATAAAGTAATTGTAGAAAAAAATTTCTTTCGCTGTCCGATAGATGGCCTTGACATATGTAAACCGTAAAAATTTCAAGTCATTCTGATGATTACTTTGTCTATGGAATTCTTCCAAAGTTGTCAGCTGACATTGTCTGTCAACAATGGAGAAAACTGAGTATCGCGCAGTGATAAAATTCCTTCATTTGAAAGGGAAAAAGACTCAGGAAATAAAAGATGAGTTAGACTCTGTATACGGTGAAGCCTCCCCTTCATTTACAACGGTCAAACATTGGGTGGTAGGTTAAGTTAGGTTTAGACAATCAATTTTTTTCTGACGGTTTAAAAGGATGGGAGAAACGTTGGACCAAATGTATCGAGTTGCAGGAAGACTACGTCGAGAAATAAATTTTTTTTTTAATCGAAAGAGAATTTTTTAAGGAAGATTCCTATTGAATTGCGCAATGATCAGTTACGGAGTTCTTTTTGCGCTCATATTAAGAAAATTTTGAATTTTTTGAGAAGTGTTTGTGGTTGCTCTAACTTTCGTAAATTTGGAGATATCGGGCTGAATTTTTTTTAATCGATAGAGAATTATTTAAGGAAAATTCCTATTGAATTGGGTGATGATCGGTAAAGAGGTTCTCTTTTAAGAAAATTTTGAATTTTTTGAGAAATGTCCGTGGTTGCTCTAACTTCCGCAAATTTGGAGATATCGGGTTGGTTTTTTTTTAATCGATAGAGAATTATTTAAGGAAAATTCCTATTGAATTGCGCAATAATCAGTAAAGCGGTTCTCTTTTTATAAAATTCGAGCTGATTTTTTTTAAATCGATAGAATATCATTAAAATTAGTATTGTAGGATAGATAGGCACTCCGAGATCGCGCATGCGCGTGGAGTGGGTTGAGGAACGGAAGGCAACGCGAGCGAAAGAGAAAAGGTTGGCAAGCATGACAGAGAGTAGAGAGTAGAGAGTACAGATCGAGCGCGTAACGCGAGTAACGTGTAATGACGAGGTCGCGAATGTATATAAGCGAACTTATATGTTTTACTTTCGTACGGATCCCCTATTGTTCTTGTATCCCAAAAGGGAAAATATATTATTATCATCTGAACATCTGGACAATTACTACAGTATTGAATTTAGAGCCAAATTATTTGTAAAAGTTTTAAAAAAAGTATGCAAATTAGGAATTTGCACAGTGCTTCCTCATCAATTTAAAGAGAGTCAGATTAGAAAGAAACACAGTGCATCATCAACATTTTAGTTGGTTCACAAAGCTTCCTCTATGAGGAAGCCAAACTAAAAAAAAAAAATTAAAAAAAACTTCCTCACAGAAGAAGCTTTGTGAACCAACTAAAATGTTGATGATGCATTGTGTCTCTTTCTAATTTAACCCTCTTTAAATTAATGAAAAAGCACTGTGCAAATTCCTAATTTGCACACTTTCTTTATATAAACTTACTATAACAATAGTAATTATATTACTATTGTTTAGTTATATAAAATTATATTAATAATTATTATATTAGTTGTTATATATAATATAAATTAATTTAAAAATATAGTTAATTAGGTTATGAATTTAATCTGTTCTCTCTTATTTCTTCTACTTTCCTCTCAAACATGATGAGTTGGACATCAAGAGACACGGCAGTGTCTCGCGCCAAGCGTATGCGCGACGTGCGCGACGAAGCATGGCACGGGTGCTATATTTACGCCGCCCAACTAGTTGGGCGTACCCGAAATTTATCGTTCAGTTAATTGATTTCTTGAGTTTATATTATATAATAAAACTGCTTTTATTTTTTTGCTCTACGTCTTCTGTAAGCTGAGATATTTTAGCTTAAAGTCCCGAATCGCCAAGTTTTACGTAAAATAAAAAGGTTCAAATGTCCATCTCATCTTTAGATCCGTTAGATGGCACCACGAGACGCCAGTCGCAGTATCGAATGTACGAGCGAGCGAGAGAGTGAAAGAGCGAGCGAAAGAGCGAGCGAGATATAGCGAAGGAACGAGCGAGAGAGCGAAAGAGCGAGCGAGAGAGCGAAAGAGCGAACGAGAGACCGAAAGAGCGAGCGAAAGAGCGAGTGAGATATAGCGAAGGAACGAGCGAGAGAGCGAAAGAGCGAGCGAGAGACCGAAAGAGCGAGCGAGATAGCGCGCATTGCTTCTTTTCCGCGCGTCTGATTAGCGGTCGACAACGTCGTTGAGTTTCACGACGTATTTCTCGCGGGGATATTACAAGAAAATACTCTGAACACAGCTCTCTAATAATATATACTTATTACCCAGATAGTAAAAGTAGGAAGCGCAACCAGTAGATAAATAACATTTTTAAATTTTTCGTGCACGGTAAAGTAAACAAAGACTCTACCCGTTTCTCTACTTCGTGTGTATACGACAAAATTTCTTTAATTCTTCTATGATTAGTGTATCAATAATTTCCCTCTCAAAGTACACTACATATTTACATTCTACAGATACGATTTTTTAGAGATTCATGTTTTTATTTCGATTAGGAATATATAAATCCGATAGCCGTATGTATAATATATAATTTCTAACACCTGTAGAAAACAGTAAAGGTTGCAACCATTACTGTTTGATACACTTATCGTACAAGAATTAAAGAAACTTTGTCGTATACACACTAAGTAAAGAAACGGGTAGAGTCTTTGTTTACTTTATCGTGCTCGAAAAATTTAAAAATATTATTCATCTACTGGTTGTGCTACTTTTGCTACCTGGGTATATGTATCAATAGAGGATCGTCATACATGTCTTTATTAAATATAATATTGTCTTGTATTTTTTGCAGCACACAACAGATAAGTATATTTCACAAAACTAACTTTTTCAAAAAAGGTAAAAAAGTGTGTTCCGTACAAAGAATTGTATACAAATTTTCTTGTAATCTGATCTTATAATTCCATTTGTATTTTCTATAATTAATATGTAATTAAAAATTAAAATAACCTTACTATAATAATGCTTAAAGATTATTCCATTAATGTATTGTATGGTTATGATGTGCGAAGTAGTATTTGTAAAAAAAGAAGTGATATCCGTACAAAACTTACAAACTTACCTTTCAAAAAAGGTAAAAAACGAGCGCCAAGTGTACGCGCGACGTACAAAAAACTGTATTGACAAAAATTTTGATATAATTTGGTCTTATAATTCCATTTGAATTTTTTTAAAAAATAATGACAAAAGTTAAATTACAAAAATGACAAAAGTTAATTTGGTCTTATTATTTTTATTTTCTACAAAACAATAATAACAAAAGTTAAATATTCTTTTTTTCTACTACAAAAGCAATGATATTAAGAGGCTTACGCCAAGTGAATATGATTGTAACATTTTATTTTCTTTATTATGTGTCTTTATTATACTCATTATGTACCTGTTCGTTTTTTTCATGTTACATTGAGATTTGTTGGATGTATTTTCATTTTAACAGTAACAGGTATTACAAGTAACCCGTTATTCCCCAACCTTGTATCATATTCTAAAGTTTAGAATATAATACAATAGCTGTTGTATGTACAATTACTGAATGAAAAAAATTTAATTAAAATAAAAAAATTTATGTAAAAAAACTTGGCGCTGCTAGACTGAATAAGGAAAACTATAAAAACAATTTATAAGTAGTAATACAGAATTCAATTTAAATATTACATTAAGATTACAATAGCTTTTCGAAGTCTAGTAGCGCCGTTTTTTTACATAAAATTTTTTTTAATTTTAATTAAATTTTTTTTATTCAGTAGTTGTACAGCAACTATTGTTCGAGATAATATATATTATATATATTTTATTTATATATTTTATTTATTTTATAATATATATGTTTAGAATCTAAACATA